>JWZT01001256.1:154325-178539 GCA_000827895.1 Thelohanellus kitauei | reverse complement strand
GCCGATCTTCTACGATTAATGGCCGTGGCACCACAAGTGTATATAAAATATCTTGTATCCAGTATATATTTTAGATAAATTAGAACAGAAAATGTCAAGTTCTTAAAGAAAACTAAATGAATATAATAAATGATTATTCTGAAGTAATTATGGATTATATTGATCCAAAATTTTATGAATCGTCAGTTATAAAATGCTATGTATCAATTCTGACACAATCAAATGAACATTCAGACTTCCCAGCGAACGAATGACGATTTGGCAACGTAGCTCTAGTGGGCAGAGGATAGGAGTGAATGTTTAGCCGGTGTGAGCCCCTCACTACCCTAACTGCTTGCAGAAGGGTGCCTCCCCGGCGTATGTCCTTACCATACGTGCACACCATCGCATTCGCGATCGACGTAAATTCCGTGCAGTAATGTACAGGTGCATGTTTGAACAGCTCTAGCTGAGAGCAAAAAAATAAACATTCAGATAATCATTACATAAGACATATACAAGTTAAACAAAAATACCCTATATAAATATACTGATATTAGAATAAGAATTTATATTCAAGACAGGACCATTTATTTGTAATTGTTGATTCTTAATTTAGTCATTAAATCTCACCGGTACACTCAAAAGCATAAGCCTAGAGAAAAAAATTCCAACATAAAAGTATTTGATATTAAATTAAATGATGAAACATATCTCTGTGAAAAAATATTCAAACTAATTATACGAAACGGATAGTTCATATACAGGGAATATGATTGTTTTTGTATTTATAATTAGAAAGAATGCGTCCCAAAAGTTAGAATACTGACATCATCATTTTTAATCATGCTATTTGAATATGTCCTATTCGGTATATATACTTCCTTATATCTAGATTGTGATGTTCAAAGGCTAGAAAAGAATGAAAATGAAACTGCAAATATGGAACTCAATGATGAAAACTCTACAAAATACCTTAATTTTAGTTAAAGGTAGTTTTTCCTTTTAAATTTTCAATGCTGATTAGATTTCTGTAAAAATAATTCAATAGTTACATTAAGGCTGAAAAATATTTGGTTCTTTAAATAATAACTAGCTTAAAACTTTCTGATTTTTCTTCTCTAATGAAAAGTGATTTTCCGGATGTTGTTTTGTTTTCTTGCTTCATAATATTCAAAGATATAACTATTGATAGCTACTAGGAAAGATTGTTCATCAACAGTCTCTTTCCAATTCATTGCTTAGAAAATTCTAAGTTAAAATATAATGTTTTTAATGGTTTTAAATGAAGCTATTGGGTAAATTTGAACGGATCTAATGCTTTTTATAATATTACACAAATTAATTACTTTTATATTCGTCATATTTTGAATTGTTTGAGTAAATACATATAAGAATTACGAATGACTGGATTTAAAGTTAAACGATAACTAATGTTTCATAAAAATATCATTTGAAAGTTTTCCTTCAATGCAAATGTCTAGTATTATTTGATTGATTGGTAGAATAGACGGTTTTCATCTTATGACAAGCACACACACACACACATCTCATTTTCAATTGAGTTCATATAATTTGGTAAAGGATACTTTCAAACCCACGATTTAGCTCTAGAAGTCAAAATTAAAAATTCTTTAAACGTTACAGGTGTTTTCTTGGTATAATTGAATTTTTATTTTTGTGTTTGGTCGAAATTGGTATCAACTCAGTTTACGATGCACTCCTCTATAGTCTTGTGGGTATTTTCATTAATATTTTACTAGTTAGTCATAAAAAAAGGTTTTGTTAAAATTCCATTAATTATGTCTGGTGAAGATATATCGGTACTTATATAAACTCATTTATAAGTGAAGCTTAGTTTTTGTTTCGACTTTATAAACTATAAAATGAATATTGTGCAAATAATAAATATATTTTGGGTGTTTTCCGTTTGAATATGGAATCATCTTTAAAATTGACAATGTTTTTTGTCGAATCAATGATTACGACCTTTTTTCAAGAACTGTTCCTTAATATGGAAACATTAGCTTAGTTATATATATGATAACTAAAGGTTTTCAGTAGTTATTTGTTGAAAAATCGAAAGTATATGTACATTTTGACATATCTTTTTATGAAAATGAAAAAGTGATACTTCAAGAATATAGTGTCCGTTTTACATGCACAAGTATTATAACATATATATCCAAAATTAAACACCTTTGATTATAATCGGAAAAATGAAAGCAATTCAAAGATACACGAACTGAAATAATGGCGGTTATGGTTAATTTCCAAGGATTGAAAAATTGTTGTGATAATCTTTAGCATCATATTTTGGATGGTGTTACAATATGATCATTTTTTTCATGGTTCTTGATTAGTAAAACCATTCCGAATATAAATAATATATTATCATGTTAATTGTTGAATAGCTATGTAGTTTTTTCCTTTAGAGCCTACATTACTTGATTTTATGTAACGTATGACTTTAATTTAAAAAAAATGAGTATTTTTGATATTCAAGTAATCTTAAATTACCGGATTTTTGGACATTTAAATTTTGTTTTCGGTAAAACTGTACTTAAAGAGCATGAATTCGGAAAAATTCGTATAATTTGTTTTCCAAGACAATTAGCCAATTCTGAAATTTAAAAACTTTCGATTTTAATGAAATTCAGTTTTATAACAGCAGAGGCTTACTTATTTTTAATCCCTGCTCTTTAAAATTATGCTTGCATATAAAAACGTAGTTAAAATTATGTTCAATATTAATTCTTTGTTGTTTGATTTACTGGTCGGCACCAATCAATACACTCATTGTTGTTCGAGTTTTCAGGTTTTTCGACGAGTTTGGAAATCAATAGGACTGTTTACATCAATTTCCTATGAATTTGAAGTATTTAAATTGGCTAATGTTCCATTGAAAATTATACGGGTTTTTTCCGAACCCTTGCGCTTTAATTACAGTTTTATCTTTTTAACTTATATCTAATAATTTACCAAAATATAAGATCACATTTCGATATATAGGTAGATTTTTGAGGAATTCTTACCCCATAAATATTTAAAATATATTATATTCAATAACAATCAAAACTTTATCATTTACCATAGAAATTATAATTATAATTAATTGGATTCTATATGTATGCATGCGCTACCCGGAATCTTAGTTTCACTCAAAGTAATTGAGATAATAATTCTATATTTTTTGAATTTTTTAGCTGATGGAAAAAATTCTTGTTATGTAAGATATATGGTCCCTACATACCATTCACGTTAATTATATTAGTTTAATATATTGGATAATAATAGCAAAATTAGGCTTTCCAATATAAATTGTCAACTTGACAACTATATTTTCTAAACTTAATTATTCCTGACATATCTAGCATCAAAAATCGTTGTATAATGTCGTCTTTAAACAAATCTTAGAATTCAAGAATATTTTATAACTGATTCGTGTCCGTAAGCGACATCAAAAACCTGGATATCTCACAAAATATCACAATATTGGCTTAAAGAATAATTATTATTCAAGCTGATGAGAACAAGTGCAAGGGAGATGCTGGCTATTTGGTCCACCAGGATGGATCGAGTATGTGTCCAAATGACTGCCTATTAGAATATCACCCCCCTTCTATGTTGTCTACCATCTCTATAAATCCTGAGAGAAAGTCATTTTCCGAGCACTTGGTCTTTACACGGTAATGAATACCGTGCCAGTTCTCAGTGAAACATTAATGAGATTATTTTATGGTGTTCTACTCTGCATTGCAATGAAAAAAATGCTATATACTTATCATTACAAATATATAAGTGTATATATTTTGGTTACCTTCAAATATCACATAAATTTGGTTTACATTCCAATAACCAACATTAAAAAATAAAACAGCCTTGGATATCGAGAAAATAACTGGATGAATATTTTGATTGTCGGGACGATGAAAATTCGATATTATATAAAAATGACAGTAGTCTGATTATATTACTGGCCCTTATTATTTTAACAGCCATATATTACCAAAAATGTTTAGCGATAATATATTGTTCTGAAATTTGGTTTTCAATATATTTTTAAACACAATAGCCATCATAATCATTGTTCTCCTTAGGCAGGTTTCGACGATTAATATGAGTCTGAATAATTGTGAATTTTTTGAATTAATCATACATAATATAAAGGGAAAGACATGTTAGACAGTAAAATTTTTGATAAAACCGATTGAAACCGCATAATTGATGATTTTAAGGGTTTTACTATCTATTTAATAATCATTGCAATCAACCTAATAAAATTAGTAACAAATTAAATCCTTTATGCATGAGTTGGATAATAAACCTTTCATAGATTTTTTTCCAAAGTTTCAGTTCGTTTATATTTTCAAAACACCAGCTTCTTTGAAAAACTTTAGACAGTTATTTGATGCCAGATATCGAAAAAAAAATCTGTATTCATCGTCTCTTTATTTAACGTTATCCTTCTCTTCACTATAATTCACCATTCATTAGGTATATTTCAAAAAATAATGTTCTAAATATTATTCATGCGGCTGGTGTTGAGAAAAATACAAATGAGCTCAAATTCCCAATATGAATAAAGATAGGCTGAGTATTCTGTTTGTCCTGGAAACATTCAATTTAAAGCAATTTTTATTAAGTTTATTAAATTGAGTGCACCGTTTATTAAGTTGATTATGGCGTTATTAAAATGATTGCAAAATTTATTAAGATGGTTGCAAAAATAAGTAGATGTAAAAACCATACATTAAATTGATGCATATTCGAGACAAAGTAAAAATGAATGATATAAATACGCTTTTGGAATTGTTTAACAAATAAAATTAAATCAAAAATCACTGACAATCAGCCTATTTATATAAAAGTAAACTAAATGTAATAATTCTGTATTTTTCGCTCTTTCCGGATAGATGAAGAAAGATAAACATATTTACCACAACGGTTTCAATTTTTATACAGTTATAATCTTTATCTCATAAGAGATTAAATTTGGCGCCCTGTTATTTCGCCTTAAACTCATTCATTAACATTTGTATACATTAATTTGTGATGTCTATATGTTAAACAGAACTTAAAAATTAATAATCTGTATTAAAAATCCTATAACGGTCGACTTTTATTATTCTGAAAGAAATAAAAAAGCGTATTCCATTACACGTTATTGATTCGAACTTGAGTAAAATGTGAAAATTTAATATGGGCGTAGATTATTAATCTAACCGTTAGAATATCCTATCAATGGATTAACTACGATCTATTATCATCAGAATCATCATGAACAATTCAATGATTTTATGATGAGATTTTGTTTTGATTTATACTCTCACATTATTAAGAATGAGGAAATTTTATTTTACCGCGTTTCTATACCAATATATACGATTGTAACGGTATGATCATTCGTTGTTTATTTACAACTTTTTATGTGAATTAAATGGTTTATTTAACAAATTGTATTTTGACTGAATCTAATCACATATGCCGATAAATACAACAATTAACCGTAAATTTGTGGGTGGCCCAAGCATCGTACAACACAGATATATAATGCATTGATTACAATATATTTCTAGTCTAATTGGGTTTTCAGTTTGATAGCAGAATACAATCAAAATGAACGACAATCGAATTGAAAGTTATAATATACTGTTGTGAAAAATATTGATAACATATTTGAACGTTTCTGTTTTGGAAGCCAATTTTACCTATAAAAATCAATCAGTACGTCGAATCAATCATATGTTTGTCCTAACTCTTGTCTAGAATCTTAGAAATGGGTTACATAACGAATAAAGACAGCTGATCATATCTGATCAAAAAGAATACAGATAACACATATTATAACGTATATTTAACTAGTATAGAGTAATTTATGGATTATTTTATATGGCTCCATGGCCCAACCCGAAAAATATTAGAGCCATTCGTATCTACAGATAGACAAAACGTAAATACTTTTATTCAACATGATCGATATGAATTATTCACCACCACACCGAATCTTAACAAACTTCATCAATATAATCGATTGAGTGCGACATTTTTTAAAATAATTTAGAATAAGGCAATGCTATCAACTTGAAATATTTAGTCAGACTGTATGGATCATTCATAATGCGCGAATGGACAAATGATCTCCAATTGTCAAATATATATGTTTGTATCGGCTAATTTTGTTTTGAGATTATCTTGTCCCATCATTTTTCATTTATATTATTTAAAAATGTTAAATTTTCAAGAATCGAGTGATGCAAATTCGATTCAGTTGGTCCAATAAGAAAACCTCTTAAGATTTTTGAGATGCACAATCACAGGATTTGATCATTTATGACAATTGTATTTAAAGTTGTAAGATCTAAAAGTGCCAAACGTCTACAGGACACATTGTACAATGTTCAACAACTAGTTACTGAAATTTAGATACATTTACGAACTTGAACACATATATAGCTATATAAGGTGAATAATATCACGTATATGATTATTTCTTATATGAATGTGATATAATCTCGACAAAATGCATTATAGCGTATAAAAATTCGAAATTTTACAATATGGTGTTTACATTAATGGCGATTCATTCCGTTTTCATAAATCCTAAATTATTTACCGGGGTTTGCATCCATTACGGGACACCGTGCGTTTCATTTTGGGACACATTGTGCACGTGTGCCAATCGATTTTTTACATAATACTTTCCTGTTACTTAAAAACTAAAAAAAAAAGGATTGTGTGTCAAAAACAATAAAATAACTATTTATTAGCCTCTTTGAATATCTTTCATGCGTATAGAGTCATCAAAAATCTTTCACCATATGAAAAGTAGGTTAAAAATTTTTACATCGAAAAAATAATTCAGGTGTATTGGATCCAAAACGCTGAAAATGAATTTATTATTGCTTTTTGCCTGTGCTATTTTTTTGATGTTATAGTCAGTAGGAAAGATTTTCATAAAAAATTGAGTCTCAAGCATCAAGCACATAATATTCTTAAATTGAAACCCACGGTGTACCAATTCGATAGGTACAATGTCCCATATTGGTACTCACGGTGACTCATAATGGATGCCAAACCAGGTAATAAAAATGTATTTAGAAAAATGTGCCTGCCTCCCTAAGAATAGCGAAAAATGATAAAATCCTTTCAAAATAAAGGACGTCAGTTATTAAACAATTTTTATTGTTTCGCTTGCCTCTCAATCTCTATTTTAGTTGATTTTTTACATAACAGGAAATATTAAATTAAAAAATGGAGTCGCACAGGCGTAAAAAGTGTCCCAACATGAAACTAATGGTGTACCAACATGATACACACGGTTTTCCATAATAGATGCAAAACCCGGTACATAATGAATACGTTCGAAAAGTTTTCAGTTTATATCAAGAATTCCTTCTAAAGAAAATAGGAGCTATTTTCGACAAATAAATCAATGATTCATCTAAAATATCATAGATGAATTTCGTAGTTCATATCTTCGGATCCCCTGGACTAGTTAGTTTTGATATTGATGGAGTGACATTCTTTAGAGAAAGAAATTATGATAATTTAATTATTTTTACAGGAATCTCTGAATATCTATGCATATTTAAAGGGTATTATTCAAATATTTTTTCAGTTCATATTATGAATGATTTGAAGCACTGAAATTCAGAATAATATTGATATTCTAAAAATATATCAAAGCTATTTATTGATAAAAAAGATACTAATTTTGGATCTGTAACCCATTTTATGATTGATTGAAACAACAATTAATGAGATTTTGGGACACCCGATTAGGATATCGAATTCATTAAAATGTTGCAGATAAAAATACAAATTATTTTCACTTTTTGATATGAAAATTTTTAAGTTCAAGTAAATGATGTTAAAAAAGTGTATAAAGTGCTTTTTATTGTTAAAAATTTCCTGTTTCACTGAAGCTGCCCCCGGACCAACCGGAGTCAAGCTATATTCCACCCTCTTCCTTCGTGTCGTTCATAGAAGAATTGAAATAAAATAAAATTTACATACTTGGGAACAACTCAGAATTGTATAGAGGAAAAAGTGTATTTTTTGAGGTTTCATTGAAGATTCCACCTGACCAACAGAACTCAAGCGGATAACTCCCCCCTCCTGTCGCTCATGGAAGAATTGAAATCAAAAGACATTTACATAGTTGGGATCAATTCGGAATTTTTTAGAGGAAAAAGTATATTTTTTGCGATTTGAACAACGAAAATATACAAAAAGTCCGGTGGGTATAAGCGTAGACTGTTAAAATATATTAAAATAAAAGACAGCTATATCGTATGCGTTTTGAATTTAATAGCCATTTTCCTACTGCTATGATAGAAAAAAGCCAAAAAATTAAAAAATGCAGAAATAAATATTTGGGTTTTCGGTGATCCTTGGATACTTATACTAATTGCACACAGTTTTCATGTATTTTGATGGTAAAAAAATAAATTTCATTTTCCTGGGTAGAATTTATTATTATTTCCAAACATCCAATTTTAAATTCATTTGAACTCTTGTATAAACGACAGGAGGGAGGAAAGAAGAACAATCTTGTGAGTCCGGTTTAATCTTTAGCGAAAAAACTACAAATGAATATATATTTTGACATAGAATAATAAAATTAGTGGGAAGAAAACAAAACGAGCCCCAAAAAGAACCATTTAAAGGGTGGATGTTTCATAGTCAGCAAAATGCCAAATNAAAACGAGCCCCAAAACGACCATTCAAAGGGTGGATGTTTCATAGTCAGCAAAATGCCAAATTGTGCAAAAAATTCAATGTCTTCATGATATAGTCAGATACTTTGACTTCAAATATAAAAAAACCGATAATTTGTTATGGTCAATAATATATTGTTTTGGTGAATTTAGGAAGACGGTTGACTAATCAATTTGAGTCAATTTAAATCGAATTGATTCGCCAGCTCCTTGACGGATAAACAAACAAAATAATTTCGGTAGGTCCTAGAGGGTCCGGTTGGTCTAGTGGAACATTCAGAGATACCGGGCTCTACGTTTCTGGTCATCTGTGTGTTTTTGTATGTATGTGGCTATTTTTAGGATAAACGTACAAACACCCCCCCCCCCCCCCACCTGTAACTCGTAAATGAATTCAAATTTACATATTTGGAAATAATACTATTTTCATCTTACGAAAATGAACTTTATTTTATTACATTAAAAAAATACATGAAACTAGGTGGAACTGCGTATTCAAGAATCACCCAATACTCAAATATATATATATATTTCTACGTTTTTATAATTCGTTGGTTATTATGTATCATAGAATTTGGAAATTAGTTATTCCACTAAAGAACAGGCAATATAGCTCTTTTACTCGATTTTAAATTTTTTGAAGGCCTACGCCTTCATCCACCGGACTTTTTGCAAAATTTTGGGTGTTCAAAATGCAAAAAAATAAACTTTTTCCTTATATAATTCCGAGTTGTTCCGAAATATGTAAATTGGATTTTAAAGCTTCTATGAGAGAGAGAGAGAAGGGGGATTATAAATCTTTGAGTCCCGCTGAGTCCTCTGGAACCTTCAGTGATACCAAAAATATGCGAATATTATTAATCAGAGATTCTTAGATATCTCACGTCTCGTTAAGACGCGCGGGGTATAATCTATCAGCGGCAGTAGTAGTTTATGCAAAAAATCTATCCAAATATTCCTTAAATTGGTGAAAGTGACGCTTGTGGATAAGTGGATCATGATATTGGTGAGATTAGTTAATAGAAAGATGATTTGAAATAGCAGTAGGTTTGGGATGACAAAAAAATATCAACCCGGACATATCAGCCTCTTTTCTCTTGTGTAGCCACGTTGGAATTCATCTATTGTTTGCCATCTCGTCATTTCGACGACGACCCTTATGATGATGTATTTTTTTCTTTGCATTTGTCTTCTAAATAGTGTATGGGCTACTTGACGGCTTGTGATATTTCTTGGGGCTACCAGGTTTCTGACACAGGTTTGATATTAAGCTAGTTGTTGCCGATAGCGTCTAGCAATCATATAGCCTACTAGACTGGTTGTTTCGTTAACAACAATCATCCGCCAGAAATATGTATTGATAAATTTCATTTTTTCGACAGAAAACGGGCTTTCTAGTTGGCTAAATGTACCTTGTATCTGGTTTCGGATCCGTTCGTGAACGACCGTTAAAGCTCAAACATATCTCTCTGAAACTTATTCATTCAGGCTCTTATTTGAAATTAGTAAATCTTTTGAAGACATTTACGCTACAAACCAAACGGAAAGAATTGGAAAAACGATCCACCTCTGCGCCCATGGTCTCAAAACCAAGAAAATTGTTTATGATACACTAGAAGCCTATTCCTATTAACACATCAAATGCTGCTAAAGTATATCATCCTATCGAAGTCTCTGTTAAATGACTACTTCTGAAATTTCGGCGATCTTCGGACGGAATTCGTACAGAAATTTTATTAAAAATCACTGTATACAATTAAAATACTCTCGTTGTAATCGATTTGTTTAAATAATTAAGTATTTCATCGAATTATGCAATCGAAATCACGCCCCATCATATTGAATGTTTGTAATATGAAAAGTAGATAAATTCATCCATTTATGTTTATCTTGATTTCAAGAACTTGACTCTGGCTTTTATTTATATGCAAATATAACAGATTTAATATACAGATACTCCATTGTGTTGACGCATATACAATATCAGGAACAGTATATTTGTGTTTTTTGTTACCCAAATTGATATTGTGGTGGATTTGGGTCTATGAATAACGAGATATGAATTTCTGCACTCCATTTTATTTTCATATTTTTCAAGATGGGGTTTTCCACACTATTTATATCTTATATTTTTCGCTGCATTATAGAAATCTGTATGTACTCAGACTAGAATATCATCAAACTGTAAAATCTTTCCCAAAGAGCGAATGTCGACCAGGTTACGCTACTCAAGTGAGCAGATAATGGTGTGTTATTTTGGCCGGGAGGGTCCGACATATAGCTGAGCCCACGTAGCTAACCGATCAGGAGGGTAGCAACGGAGTGACTCTAGAGCGACGAAGCCCACGGACTAGGTAAAACTCTCGTAGTAATTCGCCTGCATAGGTTTTTTCATCCCGCAGTTGCAAAAAAATCTATATATTTATAAGCTATCGATTTCTCTTTTAGTATTACATACAATGAGTGAACATTTTTAAAACATTTCCTTATTGTTTCATTGATAAGAAGAACTTTAATTTAACACCAAACCATATTTCGTTTATGATACATTAAATGATAATTTGTCATAGTTAAAAAAAATATTCATAATAAACGGTAATATTTTCATTTAGAGAAATTCCGATGGCTCAATTTGTAAGATTATTTAATCGAAGATATCCACAATATGCCAATCGCTAGTTTTATTTAAAAATGCAATTGCCAAAACATGGTAACATGGCGGAGATTTTGATACTGGTATTTGAGAATCATATTAAAGAAATTACCAATAAAAATAATTATTGATCATTTTTTTGGTCTCTTCTAGTGATATTTGACAGTCCTTAAGTTTAATTGCCACATAATTTATGTTTTAATAATATTGATACTAATATATGACATTTAAATTCAGATATTAGTGAAAATATTAGTTTAGATATTAATTACACCCAAAATATGTATATATCTTTGGTTAAGTATCGAAATATGAATATTTAACATTTTTTGTATTTAAATCAAATATATTCAAATCTCATAAAAACAATCAACCGTAATTTTCTGTCATTACATATTTTCTCAGTTTAACGATATTAGAATATAGAGACATTTATCGGCGTCACATATTAAAAATAACATCGCATCATAGATGCAAATAGTTTTACCTAATATTTTCTATATATCTGTTTGACAGAGGTTATGACAATATAGTTTTTTACAGTTGATTTATCATTTTATATTCAGCACAAGTTTTTTTCACAAATATTTCCAAAAAAGAGGTGTGAAAGAATTAAATTATGATTGTACGAAAAGTCACGATTGTTAAATGTAATTCGACGTTTTTCCAATTCATAGAGTTCAATTATCTACCTTACAATATGATAAATTTACAAATAAAGGAATATTTGCTATGTTCACAAAAATTTAAAACTTATCTGTCGGTTTTTGTATTGTTATATATTTTTTATTATTCAAAAAGTAATGATACTCTGGAAAAAGGTTAACATGTTAATTACGAAAATATATCGTATTTTTATGACGATCTCATCGTAAATCTAATATAAAAATGACAGCAAATGATTGGTGTAATCCTCATAATATCGTTAAAGCTCGTATCCATAAACCGGGTTGATACTAAGATCTGTGAAGAAATTTTCATCTTATTTCGTAAATAATGAATTTATGTTCGTTTTTGTGTATATTATTAGGGTAGAGTTAGAAAATGGATGATATACGAGCTTAAAATATCATTTTAGTCTTAGAAATTTAGTTATAATGCAATTCCGTGCGTTTATCACCCACAATTCAATTATTTAAACTTCTCATTATATTCTGAATGGAAATTTATGGTCGAAATACTGGCTAATATAATTAAAAAGGATTTTCTGAGTTTTTTTGTGCTGATTTGTTTTCAAAACAATATATACCAGATAGATTATGAGAACTTAAAATTTTTATGGTTGGTAATTGGTTCAGTCCGACTATCTATTTGAAAATAAATAATATTTAATCTTAAATTTTTGGCAAATATTCAAGTTCGATTTTCATTTTATTACACTATAACATTTTGTGGAACCTCCTAACGACCCAAGTATCCAACTTTTCATTTTAAATACATTATTTAAAAATATTTTTAATAGTAATTTCCAGTAGATGAAATGTCGTGAAATAATCCATATGATTTATTGATGAAGAATGCATTGAATGTATGTTAAATGCATTCTTCATTAAATTTCATTTAATTCAGTTTTTGAATTAAATTAGTTTTTTATTTGTAACTTATAAGATTTATATATGGTTTATATCTAATATCCGAGCTCAGAATTAAAAGATGTATAATAATTGAAAAATATACCAGTTCTAGATATTATTAAATCAACGAGTAGAAATATAAGACCATAACTGAGTTATTTACAAGATAATTAATGTTCTCGCCGTGAGGGTTCTTCAAAACCTCACACTGAATTGTTGCGATTGAAACAATCGTCATTATCATGAACCTATCGGTCAATCAGTCGCATCTCTTGCAGTCATGCAAGCAGTTAATATCACATATTCACTGGTAATGGTCTGAATCATTTGTCAATAATAATAAAGTTTTTAAATACGAAATGATGTTTATCAACCACATAACCATATTTAAAATATATTCGAGACCCTGTTAATTGTGATTTAGATGTTAAAATGGGGACGGTCGATACAATTATTTGTGTTCTCATATCGTATATTTAATAAAATGGAGGTAATAATATCATTCATTAATCTAGGTTAATTTCAAATATTATTATATTATCCCTATATCGGTATATTTGGTGATCAAGGTTTCGGATAATTATATAAGGAGGTTTCTATCGCTAACCCAGTTTACAATCGATGCTCATTTACATACTTACATCATTTGTGATCCTATCGAATGCTTGTGAACCTGAATACAATCCAGCAAGCAAAGATTTTAATCTCACATTGAACAACATCCAAGTTAAAGTTTCACTTAGAATATTTATCGAGACATATATTTCAAAGTATTTTCATTCAATGATTTAGGGATGAGTATCCGGGTTTCAGTCAAAACCAAATTACAACTATGAATTTCTTAGATTCTGAGTTTGTTATGGAATTCGATAACATATCAGCTAGTAAATCGTGGTCTGTGTTACGATGCCAGTACATTGAAAACGAAAAGGCACTATACATGAGGAATTGCAAATTATCTATTAAATCAGCCAACAGTGAACCAAATGTCTATTCTATTAATCAAATATACATTTTATTGAAGGACAAAAAATATGAATTCGATAAATATAAAATATATTTTATGAAACCCGATGGCAGATTCCTTGAAATTCGGATATATAGCGTACGTATCGATTTTACCGGGCAAAATGGTGAATGTCAGTGGAAGAATAAAGAATGTACTCCAATTTACACAGATTTGGTCAATAATGACGTTATATCTCCGTGCAATTCCGAACATACACAAAATTTCACTTGGAATCAAATTACAACTGTAATACTTTTTTTTATTTAGACACCGGTTGCCATACATAACGATGAATCTCACGAATCGTCGTCGCCAACGAGCACTCTAGCCATCTTCTTTATTCTCATGGTTGTGCCGATCTTTCTCTTGATGTTTGATATCCTGTATGCTAAGCGGAAGTTGAAATAATTAAAAATTTGCTAATTTGCAATATAATATGAGAACATAATATACGTGCTACTAATTTAATATTATATTCATTTTTCCTTCAATAAAATTTTTTAAAATAATAAGAGAATCATAAATCGAATTATAAGCCGCTGGCAAAACAGTTTTGTTACAGTAGTTGGGGTTTGTAGTCCAATTTGTATTAGTACTAACTTTTTTTTAATTTTTTCGCAGAAATATCACGCCATATATTGGTCAAATTTTACATGGAGTTGTGCATAAGGGAATTAAAAGCAATATTTGTTATGTTTTAACGCTATTGTTATGCTATAGAGTGCTCAAGCGAAACGATACATCGTTTAATTTCCAAAATAATGCTATTCACTTTGGCCAGTTTGAATCATAGCAAAAGAATTAATTTCTTAAACATAAAAACCTAATCTTCTGCAAACTTGGGCAATACTAATGATTAGATGATCATATAGGTCTTGTTTTAATAACGAATTTGTGGAATGTGATCAAATAAACTCTGATTTTAAGATTTTTTACGCTAATACTCAAATTTTGTTTAATGGATTTGGCATAAAATTATTTACAATCTAATATGATATGCCATCTTACCGACCATACCCTCGGTAATAAAAGCAAAAACTCGGAGAAATTTTTTTTTTAGTATAAGACACTTCTAGGGATGCAATTACTTTTACAGATGCTAATGCTAGATGACCGATAGCTTTGGAGATGTTACTATATCTTAAAACGATAATTGTACCTTTTTAAATACTCGTTAACATCTCCAGCGCATTTTCGGCGAGGAGGTTTGTATTATTTATGCGATTATTTGATTTATTTATGATCATTGTTGTTTTAATCTTGATTTTCTGCACGATATCTATTTCCAAAATCTCCCAACTTTCTGTTTCCCTCTCTGCCGCGTCCTAAAACACATATCCTTTAGTCACCATCGTAGATCTCCATGATATAAACTACAACCACATATATTTAAATATCCCATTAAACATTTATAATTTTTCGCGCCGTGTAAAGTTTATAAATTTATTAGGCCATAAATTATGTGTTTTGTCACTTCTGTTTATCATATATTTGTGCTTTTTTCGATAGAATGACTGGCTTATAGTTACCTTATGTACTTTATATAGTTAAAATTGTTTTGAGATACCAGACCGGTGTCCAAAGTACTTAAAATCGTATTTCGAGGTAAACTGAATTTGAACGTCTCAAATATTGCAAAAACATCAAATACCTTTTTAACCAATTATATTTAAAGCTGCAACATGAAAAATTGTACTGTCTGGACATAATGCCACTATTTTAATGACGATTAACATTAACAAATTGGATATGACCGAATCTTGCTATATTTTTAACGAAGAATTAAAATGATTTTTGGACGATCTATGAAAGCATTAACATCATAAAAGGGTAAATTTTTTCTCAACTATTAATCAATAGGAACTTGTTATCACCAATGCCTAAAGAATTTAAACATAGCCAACATCGTTTGTCATTAAATGATTTCAATTAATTTCTACCCAGAGCTGAATATATAAATTACAATCTAGAAATTGGTGGCTCTGTGTATCTTTTTCCCTATATTTAGCATTTTGTGCTATCGTTAGATTTTAACTACATTATTCTATCCTTAAAATAATAAAAATAATAACTTAAAGGGTTTTTTGGACTTTGATAAAGGGAATACTTTTAAATCTTATCAAATATTATACCATAATATAAAAATGATAGTGAATGAACTATTTCAGTGCCGTTTATAATAGATCGTAACGAATTGTCGTTCAGTGTTACAGATTTGGTAACTTCTGAATAAATAATTTATTCCACGGATAGGATTTTGGCTATATCTCCTTTGAAAGTTAATGTTACATTTTAAAAACTCTGCCATTATGTTAACGGCTAATTGTTAGATGCTTATAAATCTGGTATGGAATTGTTAATGATGTGAAATGTAGTAAAATTTTTGCGATTAAAGAATCCGCTGAAGGCCTAATTAAAAGTAACATATTTAAATCGCCATAATATTTAAATTATCTCTCAGATTACTGCTACACGATCTGTGGTGTAAAGAAATCTCATACAGTTTCTTTATTTGTTTGAATTTGTTATACTCGTCTCCAGCCAAAGTCAAATTATTATGATTAATATGCGTATTGTCAAATATATCCTAGAGATGTAGATTGGATCGTTAGATATGGTGTATAAATTGTTTTAAATAAATGAGAAGGGATATAAAAAGGTCTCAAGCTATATTATATACTATTATTCAGATATGCCTAACATTCGACGCCGAAGTTCTATAAAATGGCTTGAATGTCAGAGGTTCAATACATACCCCATTATTTTATTTCATGTACACATGGTGAAAATATGAGCCTTGGTAATACTCAGATGCCAACCAAGTTGAAAGATTCAGTTAATGAGTCTACGATTGATATTGAATAGTTAGTTGATATCAAAGTTTATACCAAATTCGTAAAGATATTCCTACGGTTCCTAAAATAACGAGAAGGGATGATATAATCTGATTGTTCAAGCCATTTATAAACGCCATGATATCGAAAGAAGGCTCACTTTGTTAAATTTCGCACGTAACGCCCAGAAGGTTGTGGTAAACACGGTTGTGTGAGGGCTCTCTTCGAATACAGAGTTATTCGGCCTTACAGAACACGTAGAAGAGTGTAGGCTTAATGTTTTTGTCGAAATTGTAGCTTGAGATAATTTTTTTCAATAAATCGAGCGGGTAAATCGTCAGCAGCCAATAAAACGAAATGGCCGTAAAAAACTGGATATGTAAATTAATATGCCGAATTCGTACGAAAAATTGGCATTTTGACCATTGGATTGGATATCATCATAGCTGTATTTCGTGAACTGGCGATTAAATACTTTTTACATCACTGCATCTGACAATAATGCCCCTGAAAATTTATGCAGGCGTAATCCTTTAATACCCTCCGCCCATGGCGATACTCCCAGATTTTTGGAGACACGAAGTAGTTGCCTTACAGTTTCAAAGTAAAATCAGCGAGGGAAACGTATTATCCCTACAAATATGGCTCATATCAGGATATGTCTAAGTACAAACCACACGATAAATCTACATATGCGTCACCAATATATTGGGCCAATATTCGTTTACTAATGGGCAGTAACTAGTCATAAATATCACTTTAAATTTTTTGAAGAAGACCTTGTACACTTATAAATGAGCCATTGATAACTTTCGGGTGAGTAAAAGATGTTAACGCCACATCCATCAAATATAATTGAGTCTGTTTATATTTTTTTTAAATAAAAGAGGTACTTCCAAGAAATAGGGATAACAGTCAAGTTTGTACAATCCAACAAACATAAACCATAAATTGTTGAATTCATCAACAAAAAATCTCTAAATATTGAATTCTCTGAATCGGAAATGTAATATATTCATCCACTAGACAACAGATATGAGTAATAGCTGAAGGATACTTTGAAAATTTGAAATGATAATTGAATGTAGAAAAAACTTGTTTGCTAAAAATCACCATCATTATGCCCTATTCAATTTTAATTAATAAATGTAGCTGTTTTAAAAATTTTGACTTTTGAATATATGAACCAAAAAATGATGCAATTATCGATAATTTTTTACAATTTAAAAAAAAACTCAATCTAACGTATAAATTTATTTCGGTTAAGTCAGTTCCGATTAAACAAACTTCTTTTATTGAGCTTTATCCATGACCTAACATATTCGAAGTAAATCGAGAAATTATGATAAATTACATCATCCTAGGAAATTATTTGGACATTTCCTATTTCAGAATAAATGCGTTGATAAATGGTTGGGCGTAAGATATATCCATTTACTAATTTAGATTTCTTCCAACTAGCAGATTTCTTCCAACTATCAGATTTCTTTCATGATATCTCAATTTTTAAACTGGAACAGTCTCTTTCAAATTGAGGATTCGTCTTTGAACTTATGCTTTGAGAATAAATCAACTTTTAACATATCGACTCATGTAAAAATTGAAATCGTCTAGACATAATCAATGGCAATATTTTGATATGGATCAAAACCTGAGTAATATTCGACAAATGTAAAGGGCAATATATTCAAAGAAGATAAAAACAAACGAGTGGCAAATGTTTATATGTTTGCCTAATATAACAAAAATAGCAACGTTTTATATCATCCACAATCCTGAGCTTTCAAAAAAAGTATTATTATTTCCTTGTTAAAAATATCCAATTCGGCATAACTCCGATGTAATTCTGCGTGGTACATGCAGCTAATATTCGACGAGACACAAGAGATGATAAATGGAATGAAAGCTGCCAGTGCTTGGATAATTTTTAACTTTTTTGGGGTCTTACATAATCTCATTTTGAAAAAAATAGATCAGGCAGTGATAAAAAAACTGTATGAGTACGTTCAGATAGAGGAGTGATATGAAAAGTCTTTGAAACCCAGAGTTTCATGAGGAGTAATCATTTATTACATATCGGCATATGTTACAATATCAAATATTTGCCTTAAGAGAACAAAGGATCCGATAACATTCAAAGATTTGAGATCTGATTCTTAGATCGACTTGTTTTGCGGCCAAGCGAAACTCCCTTTAACGGTGAATGATGGAATTCACAATTTTTTATAAATATTCCGAAAAATAGCTTTCAATTTATTCTGCGCCATTCTTGGCACCATTCTGAAACAGACATCAAAGTTGTTCTCTTTCATTTGGTTATTTTTGGAAAAAAGCAACACTCATTCATGATATCCTATCCCTATGATGACATGCTATAAAAGTCCAAACTCTTCTTTCTGTCTGTGCTGATTCGATTTGAATACATTTTCCTTCAACTCAATTGATATCGATATATAGATTTATTAAGTCACAAAAAGCGGCCATAGTAATTATTTAATTTTGTATACACCTGACCTTTATTCAGAGTTACTTGTAATATTGATGATGTTAAATACTTTTTCAAGAATAAAAATACTTAATAAATAATATTGAGTCAAATAAGTTCCGGGTTCGAAGCACTTTATTTGGTTAAACGATAATGTGGGACACCAAATTTGTTATCAATGCTATTCTCGATAGTAGATGGATTAAAACAAATTAGGCAATTTGTTTTCCATTTTTCACAATATATAATTAACCACAAAAAATATATTCTATCATTTCGTATAATTCGATCATTTATTCACATAAATATTTTTTGAAAATGTTGTACTGTAAATGAGATTATTGTAGAAGGATATTTGATCACATAACCGATCTAAGATGTGTTTTGTTACCCAATTACTTGTGTTTGGTGATAGACACAGATTTACTTGGTATTCGAAGCCGATTATAAACATCTATTTAATTGGTATGGATTCATAAAATATGATAGCTCAACATGGTAAATAATTGTCACAAATCGAATCCCGGGAATTATCAACATCGATCGGTCACTATTTTCAGTACGAATGTTATAGATATTATGCACATAACTGAGAAATTATTGAGATCGACAATTTTTAAATTTCAATGATCAAAATTTATCGAATCGAAAAGTTTTTTATCCACCACAATAATCATAACAAAAACATTATTCGATTCGAAGTTAGAATGTTCTGAATATTTTCATTTAATATTTCCCAGTGGCTAGTCTGATCGATGAACAAAGTTGGAAAATGGTCCCAGACCCGAACTGGTCATTTAGGAGTCAGATCAAATAATCGTCATATGATAGATTTCAACGGATAGATTCACAAAAATGCTCTTCTTTTTTTGTAAGACAAGACATCTAGTTTTATATCGACACGGTCCGAAATTGATAACTCTTTTGAATGATTTAAAGGCAACGGTTTTCCGGTTAGTGTTAAATGAGATAACGTTTGAGAGTCTCGGTTTCATGACTTGATTAAATGCCATTTAATGAATATACATATGTCATTCATTTAATAGTATAATGCTTTTGGCGGGAAACATAATCTCCGATCAGATTAAGTTTATACCGTTGTAAACATCAAAATCTTCAATATAGTTTGAATTGTTCCATTCAGAGAAAATTTATACAAAAATATTAACATCAAACTATGTTTTTTTAACATTAATCCGGTACTTATTTAATAATACTTGGCGGCAATTTCATTTTTGATCTACACAGTAGCTTCAAATGTTGATAATCTTTAAAGTTTCAGACATTTTTTACTCTTTTCAGAATGTATGAATTTATGTTAAGAAGTTAACAGACTGCGTTATTTATATTCCAGAGATACTTTTATGATCACATAAACCATAACTGCCGTTTTAACCGTCTAGTTTTCTTTAAACCCGGCGAAAGTCAACTTCATTTATCACCATTTATTGCTACAATTCTACATTTTAATTTAGAAACATCCAATTACTTTCTGCCAAATTATAATTGTACATCATTTTTGCAAATATTTATGAAGACAATCAATTTGAATGATATGAATTGTTTTGTAGTACACGCTTGCCTTCAGAATAATCCGCATATATATCCTTACAACGTGTATTCATTTATATGTCAACTAAATATGGGCATATCTGACATATATTGAGTAACTTAGATTCAATAACCTAGATTAGCCATATACAAGAATACTGTTGTCAATTTATGAATTAAAATTTCAAATTTAAGACGAATTCAGGTTACCTTATCTTACAAACGATCCCCGTTTCTTTTGTGGGACTTAATTTTTAATTTAATAACGCTTTATCAACCTGGATATCATTTACCTCATGGATTCTCAAATATAAACCAATTATTCCTGCTGTCTAAAATGAAGTTACATAATATTTATTTAATCATTTAACAATCATCTGAATTGGCATTTCATTTAACACATTCATGATTCAATTTTCATCTGGTAGGCGTGTAGATATTTCTCAAAAACAGCCATTTTAATCACTTGTGTGCTTATTAATAGATTTTTCGGATGATTTTTTGGAATTTTGTTCTTTATTAACAACAGCCCAAAATTAGTTGTACGGTTTCTGTCATTCATCCAGAAGGGTGATAATGTCTGTATTAATTAACTTGAGGTTATTTTATATAGTTTGAGGAATATCATCCTGGGGCAAAAAATATCAGCTCAAATGAAACTTCATAACACATTGTTGAAATTTCACGAATATATTTTCGGCGCTCATTAATTTATGTTTTAAATAACCATTATATCATCTAAATTCGTCATGTTTCGAATCTCGGAATATGCATTTTCGACTAATGCTGCCCTTTAATTCGAGGTAAGCTGATAATATTATGACTCATGATACTGCTACAAATATGAAATTGAAATAATTTTCTAGTTTACAGTTGATCGAATAGTAGCCGAGCGTTGGTCATTCAATATTGTTCGAAACTTAGATGACATATTATTTAGAAATGTTGAAGTTTAGTGTTATTTTTGTATTTATATGTGTATTTATTTGTGAAAGTGGCCATTAAATATGACTTTTCCAAACTAATTGAGTCTATTTGTAGTCTGCAGAAGTTAAATTGTCAAAAGTATTGAAGAAAAAGCCTAGCAAACAACATGAACTGTACTTGTTATGTGACCTACCATAACCATCTTCCTATAAAAGAAATATCTTGTCTCTCAACAAGATAATCAATAAACGAATACAATTGAACTAATAAGCAACTATTCAAAGTAAATATGTCGAAACATCTAAATTATATCCACCCTGAATACTGTTGGTGTTTTTATAACATTAACTCCATACATTTACAATTTTTATATCCCACAATTATTTAATAACTAAGATAATTCTGCTTCAATATTTATGTCTATTTCCATATTTTGGTTATATTTATGCTGAAAACGAATTTTTCATGTTATAAATGAAACCATTATGTAAACGGATATTTGATAAAAGCTTAAATCTGGGCTTGAATTCATAACCAATTGAAATGAAGTAAAAATTTTGGTTATTATTGTGGAATTCGCAGACGCTCCAGTTTAACTTTAAATATCTATAATTGACTGCAATGTTTAAACGTGATTTGAGATTTCTGTTACAGAATCTTTAGGTCAGACGAATCTCATACACTTTCCATGTTTGCATTAATTGGATATAATCATCTCAAACGAAGGTGATATAATGACTATTACAAGACCTATTGTCAAAATTATCTGACAGATCTTGGTTGGGTCGATGTATATAATGTATATATTATTAATTTAAATATAACACATACAAAAAAGTCTCAATCTATTTTATTTTTTTAATGATGTTTTAGAAAATCAATAAATTTGACGCTGAATGTGATGGGAGATGGTTAGCGTGTCAAATTCTGACAGAAATTGAAACATTATTTCCAAGAATCGATAGTGAAAATACGAGTCCTGGTAACTGTCATATGCCAACCTAGTTGAAAAATCTTGTAAGATGAGTCTACAATTGATTTCGAAAAGTTAATTGATCTCATAGTTTAGCCCATATTCATACTTATTCGAATGGCCCCCTCAATAACGAGAAGGGATGATCTTATCTCCCTGCTGTTGCCATTTATTATAAAATGTAAAGCTCCAAAGCCGATTAACTTTGGTAATTTCTCACATAAGGCCTTTAAAGTTCGTGGCAAACACGGTTTGTTGGAGGTTCTCCTTAAAAAGGAAACGTATTAGGCCTTATAGAACACGGAGCAGTATACAGGCCGAATGATAGCTGTGGGAAATATAAAAGCGAGATAAATTATCCCAACAATCTGACGGTTATATATTCACTGATAACTAAAATGAAATGACCTTGAAAACAGGATATGTGCTTAAATAAGCCGAAGTCTTGTAAAAATAGGCATGGTGATAATTGCATATGACCAGACAGGGGCTCTAATTTGGTTATAGGTTATTATGTAACTTGTGATAACAATGCATCAGACGTTAATGCAGGCGAAAATTTTCGCAGGCGTCAACCTTTAATACCTTCTTCTCGAAAAAGATACTACCGGATTATTGAAAATATCGCCAAGAATACGCTTTTCAATTTCAAAGTAAAATCAGCGAAAGTTTTTGGTTATCTCTATAAATATGGCCGAAGTTGCAAGGTGATTACGTAGACGGAACATTAAAGAATTTGAAATTCCTTCACCAAAATATTTGGGCATATAATCGTTTTAGGAATGACTGTAACTCTTCATAACTCACTTAATAAATGTAAAAGTATCCATCGAGGTTTAGGAAGTCGATTTTAATAGTAATATAAGGGTTGTTGTTTTCTTTCTACTTATTAATAGATGTAAAACGCTACATACATAAATATACCGAGGTTTCTATAAAATTTGTCTTATTTGGAACCGAGTTTTGAGCTCCTATGATCGCAAAGAATTTTTTTAAGAGCTGATATTAAATGTCGATTAACTTCAATAAATGTCTTGAATGAATTGACCAAGATGATGGTGGTAAAAATATTATAGAGGATAATCCATTTGGCTAAAGTTTTTTTTGATTGTGGAGCGAATTGCAATAGAATTTAATCAGTTAAAATATGGTAAGCGTCCATTTTTTTCAGAAACATGAATCACGCAGTGTGATTACGTTGTATCCGCTTATTTACAATTATTCGAAGGAATAAATTCTAACTATTTTACACACCAAACAGAGTTTTCGTCTTTTTACTTCTAAATTTTGCCGTTTGTGTATGCAAGTAAGTGTAGAAGAATTTAACATGATGCAATTTTATTGCCATTCGCTCAACAGTCAAAAAAACGTTCGACAAGCTGATTATCCTGTATGATATTTTTACCATCCTTATCTTGGCGAATACATTTAATACGTTTATTGAAGCAAATTATCATTTGATATCAGCTCTAAAATAAAACTAGGTGCGATCAGATCGGAAGAGCA
>JWZT01001256.1:99205-153375 GCA_000827895.1 Thelohanellus kitauei | reverse complement strand
TTAGTTTGTAGTTTTTTATCGAAATTATTTTTTCTTTCAGTTCGACCTATTTCATTTACTATATCTGTCTTTTAAACCCAAAAAGATATTTCAACATATAGACTCATGCGTATTTCCCACATTTCTGACAATCCATTAGAAACTAGAAACATACTTAAATTATTATTTGAAAATATTTCTCGATTTATTCTCATAAATATCGTGGGAAATTTACTGACAACCCAAGCAGTTCGGTTATTTATTGAGACTAAGATAATAAAAATGATGACAAAGCAAGACAAATTTTGAGAAGTTTACAGGGTTTTGTTAAAAATATAAAATGTTATACAATCTGTAAGATCTTGAGGTTTATGAAGGGTAATTTTATGTATAATCTTTTAATTACATAGTCGACAATAATTCGTGAATACGACGTACATGGACAATGTTGCTAAATGAAAATAATACATGATGTAAATTTCCGTTTCGCAAATGTTTTTTTTCATAGAGCAGTTGCTATCTCTTTGATATTCAACAGTTCTGATAAAAATTGGTTATATAAGCTTTGAAAAAGATGGGATAGTTTCGTTCAGAATCTTGTCACTGTCTGGGTATGAATTTAAATACCCAGAATATAAAATGGTGATTAGGGAATTCATTCTAACCTCCTATTAGTGGGAACAATATTTTATTGAAGAGGACGACATTTCAGAATATCATATAATCGTTTGAGAGCTGGATATTCTTATAAAATTTGCTGAAAGCGCTATAGAACTGCTTTTAGAGATGAGAGGCTGTAATTAAATATTTAATCGATTAACGGCCAACAAGTATACAGTTGTTCCCTCGCTATCATCAAAAACAGCCCTATACATTAATAATGATTATTCTGTTTTAATTTTGAGATGTTTGACAAAAAATTATTCTGTAAATGGAGTATATTGTCCTTTCATTATATACCATTATAATTCAATTACGTTAAGGAGACAGATCAATTTCTCAAAAATCCGGGCACAACAAAACATCGGCAATTCAATTTCGCCACAATGTGGTTGTTTCAAATTAGTGAAATTTCAAGTTTTCCAATAAAATATAAATTGATTAAAAGTCTAACATAAGTATTTTCAAGAAAAATATAGGTAAAAGTCAAATTTTTGAAGCGACCTTTATGAATGTCCGAGAGCCTTCCGTATTCATCATTAACAATGTTTCTCCGTCTTATGGCTTGAAGCAATGTTTATATTGGTCAATTAATCTGTCTAATTTTATGCAGGAGATGTCGCGTCGATAACTTGCTACCATTTTGAAAGCATTAAGTCAATATGATTGAGGTGTTTGTGACTATTGTGGTAAAAATATAATTTCATATTCCCTTCAAATGTATTAAATCTATAAAAACTGTATTTAAATTGTATATGTTTAAAGTTTTATCAATTTATATTTTAGTTCAAAAGTTAAAATTTCGCTATATTGCAAAGACCAGATTTTGGCCAAATTTAATTCCCGATGAGTTGGCACGCCTGGATTTCGGCGAAATGGAATTACAAATGGTTTAATGTAGAGTATGACAAATCCAAAATTATTTCATGTACTTGTAGATTCGAATACCTTGATTCCATTATTTAGTTGTAGAAATCTTTAAACTGATAAAAATACCAAAACCAAATAAATCCTATTACACTTTCAACCAACTCTATTCAATAAAATCAAAAATTATATTACCCATATGCAAATCAGTCCAAAAATGATCAATATTATATAAAAGGGCGTTTCTTTAAAATTAATTTATCATAAGAGTAATTCTTGTATAATATTTTCTAATAAATACATTTATCTATTGTTTTGGATCTAAATAATTAGGGTGCATAAACTTCAAGTAAATTCAGTTATGATTTGATTAAGTCATGTCAGGTTTATCAGCCAAAAATCGATAATAGATGGAACCTGATAAAATATGATTGACCCTTTTTTTAATAAATGTTTCCAAATCAATAAAATAGATTCTATAAATTTGATAAACCTATGTTTTTTATTTGCCTAACAAAGTTTCATAATAATATACATAAATGCATTGACCTTAAATAAAATCTAGTGTCTATAAACTGTTGTTATTAACATTAAAATTGAGATTTTTGATCAAACTTGATACCAATTACGATTTCTATGAACGAATATATTTTTAATATTGGGTACACGCATTCATACAACTTAAAATACTATATTATAAATAAAAGTATATTCGAACCGAGTTTATTCTCCACTGAAGTCGTACGTGGTTTTATTTGCAACTAAATGGAATAATTATGATTTTCAGCAATGTCGAATAACTGAGATCAGTAATTTTTTAATTTTGCTGCTTGAAAATTTTATAATGAAAACAAATTCACAACAATAGCAACCAAAAAATTATCATGAGACGTGAAATCGCAGAACATCAACAGATTTTGTATCAAATATTTAAAAACTTATTGTCGGGCACGATAAACATTATTCGAATATCCGTCTGTTAACCTGAAATGGTATTCGGAGTCAGATATATAATTATCGTATTACCTTAGATTTTAACGGATACATTCATTAATCTTCGCCCCTTTGAACAGATACACCCTTTAACAGATTGTCAATCAACACGGTTCAATTTGAATAAACACACTTGAATTTCATTTAAATGATCCGAAATCATTGGTTACCCATTATTTTTATATGAGATTATGTTGTATATTTTCGATTTCGGAATTTAAAAAATGCTAATTTAAATGATACACACAAGAAATGAACAAAAACGTAGAATTTTTTGGCGGGATCTTAATCTCGAATCGGATTATAGTTGTACCGTTATAAGCATTGAAATATATTTGTCTTGTTTCCTCCATTTATAGAAAATGTATACCGAATATTTGAAATTTAAACGTATATTTTTCAAACAATTAAGTGTAAACCTTATCAAATTGATCAAAAATCAACTGATTAATTTCGTATAAGATGTATGTAGTACCTACCAATCTATATAGTCAATAATTTTGCGCAATATTTTTTCTAACAGGGGAATGTATTATTTTAACATATAATCAACAGAAATTACATTTATTAATGTCTCCGAGATATTTTAACCATCTCTAAAATCTACTTTCTATAATATCTGTCAAGATATCGTGGGAATAAACCAAAATTATCGACAGATTATGCTCCTATATCCTACAAAATCATTTCTCGAACTCATGGCAATAAATTACTTAATGAAACACAATAATTATATTTTTTGCTATTTTAGGCTGCAAAATGATATAATGTAATTCAAATCTAATATTTTTGGAATTTCCGGAATTAATTATAAATGGAATCATATATCGAAAGAGGCGCTAAATCTTTATTCTACAGTAGATTAAATATGCGCCCTTATGATTAATATTATTAACGACCTAATTTCTGTATTGCCAGAAACGATTAATTTACGAATAATGATTTTAGCTTATATATTTCAATTAATAATCAGTATGAACACTCAGTGTTGGCTACAAACAAACCATGCGCTTATCTATCATTAGTTAAAATGGATTGTATACATATTGATAACTTTGTCGATCCTTATCACAATTGTTACCAAACAAGAATGTGTTTTGTTCATTTATCTATAGCATGCAGTTATAGGACATATATATCTAATCTTTGCAAGTCTGAATTGATAAGACATTCAAAATCAAATATCCATTCGCAGATCGAATGTATATATATTTCTCAATACTCATCCCATAGTTATATCATGTTAACTGTCAATAATTCATTGATCTAGTTCTTGTTAATTTCCTACGTTCGAGAGGAAAAACAACGGCATCGATGATTAAATTAATGATGCCACAGCTACTATGCATATAATTAAGTCTGTATCTTCTATTTGAATTTAAAATTATTCGGTTTTTTGAATAGAGGTCATAAAACGAAATCATCTGTTTTCACCCACAAAATCGACATGTATTCATTCATCCTTTCATCGACACATCACTTTTTGAAAATCATTAATGTCATGCAAGACAGAATCATTTACTCTAGCAAATGTCATCATTTGAATAAATACAATAGGCAAACAGTTTTTTCAAATGTTACACCAAATATTGGTAATATGGTAGATGTTTTATTCAAAAGGATTACCTAATGGCACACGTATGATTTAAGGTTATTCTGTATTCTGGATACCAAACCGAAACGCTTTTATTCTTGTCGATGTTTTCGTTTTATCATTTCGTTTTATATTTTTTATTATTTTTTGACATTATAGGGAATTATTAAACTTAAACTATTTGTTAAAAAATTGAAATTCCAAATGTTTTAAAAATGTTGTAACCTTCAAAAAATTATTATTTCGAATCAATTTAGGTCCTGAATATTTTTTCGGCTGGAAGGATCGATATATTTGGAAAATATCTTAAAGATCTCTGCATCGATGTCCATTGAGACTATTTCCATATGCCAGAATCTATTTCAGGGATGTCAAGTAAACACAAGCTTCTGATGACGAAATTCGTCAAGTGTTGGCTTCTCGGGGTAAATATTCATCCTGCTCCTTCTAAAAATTTCAAGAGTCCATGAATTTATGATAAAGTGACACTGGGGCGTTAAGAAAAGGTCCTGAATTCTACTATGTGTTGTATCTCTTATCAAGGTACTGGTGAACCTTACAGATATGCCACAGGTATAAATTAAATAAATTAAATTCTTCAATTGCAACGGATGTCCAGATATCAAGTATATGCTGACGCTACCTACCCTTTAGCTCTCGTTGATTTAAACTTCCGTTTTTCCAATATTGAGATAATATATTCAAATGAAAAATTTAAGGCTCTCCTGTTAGATTCGAGCTAGCTTCCAAGCATTAAAACATTTAAATTTTAAATTATACACTCTAAATCTGTCAAACTATTTCCAGAATGTGGTTTGGGTTATAAACAACCTATATCCTTCAAACTAATTGTAATAATAAGATCATTACAATAAAATACGTTAAAACGTTCGTCTTGTAACCGCCCGATCTGCTTCTAGGTATGGACTGATTTTTTCAGGTCTAAATGTCGCTAATGGATATTGAGTTAGGAGATCTGCTGGTTTCCTTCAAGTACATGTTTTCCAGTGGTTCGATAGCCGTGATGTGCAGTGGATAGGACTGTCTATTCTATTAACCAAAAAGGCAAAAATAATTTATATAAAGAGTATTATTTCGATATATAACCACCGTACTCCGATTTGGGAATATGTATCCACACAGATGAATGGATAGAATAACTTGAGTAGATTTAATCATTTATTGTTAAATTGTAAAGTTTAATGAGTCATTAATTTAGGTAAAGGTCATTGCGCCACAATTATGTGATTATCAGAAATTTGGGCCATTTCTGATTTTAAAATTGTGTTTAGAAATAAAAAAGACGAATATAAATGAATATTATTGTAAAGTAGACCCAATAATTTATTCAATGAAATCTTAGATTTAAGTCACGACTCGTGGGCTTGGACCGTTTTTGGATTTCACCCGACTGCGTATGTAACCAAGGCTGATGAGATACTTTGGGTAAAAGATAAGAAATATAATCCACATATTTCTTGTTGACCAGAATCCAGTTGTCTGATTTTTTGGAGCTGGGTAAGACAAAGGCATACTTGTGGTAAATTTAGTATTGATTGTTGTGAATGAATCAGTTTCATAAAGCTCGATTTCTGTTTGTAGACCTTCAGGTTTACAAGGATATAATACATCCATCTTGTTAACATTTGTATCTATGTCTTTAATGGCTGAATTGTTCCAAATACATGAGTTCGTGACGTTTTCAAATTGTAAGGATGCATTTCTTATTGTAATAATAATATGATGTTGAGGATATGTTTTAATCGTTAAATTTAAACGATATAAAATAAATCGGTAATTTGTCTTCTTATATAATCGGATTCTCTGTTCAATCACAGAGTGGTGAATTGTACTGGAGGATATAGATTGTAAAGATATGTTGCATCCACCAATTTCAATGTGATTTCTGAAATCAGAACAATTGCATCGTATCTCAGCCCAATCTTTAGTTTGTATATTGAATAATTCGATGATTAAAGTATGACCCCGAAAATTGGAATAGAATCTTCGAATTCTTGAAGTAACTATAGTTTCGATATTATGATTCGAAGAAGCACCTTTTAACGTTATTGAACCAAGAAGTTGGAATGTGAGTTTAGCGTTGTGGAGATTTGTATATGATGTAAAATATAAGGTTTTTGAAATATCTCTTCTTAAAGATTTGGTATTAGAACCTAAAATCGTAGACAGCAAAATAATGAATCTAAACATCAATGAAAAAATAGATAATTAGATTAGACGCTCTTTAATACGATCCCGTAAATCGATATCTACAAATACAAAAAATAAAGAAATTATATACATCGTTTACCTAATTAATCGATAATAAATATACAAATCTCCAAATACCTTATTTTGGTAAAAAATTATGTTAAATAGTGAATAATCATCAAATCATTTTTTATGTTTGTAATCACTAAAATTGGGGTTTGGTAGGATGTTCAAAATTATCCAAATATTTTTGGAAATTATCAATCAGTCGATATATTTTAATCTTTGTTGATTTTTACTCATCGTTTTCGCCAATCTACTTTACCAAATTTACGAATAATTCATTTTGACACGTCGTTTTCAGTAATTCATAGTAAGTTTTAGTTTAATTCATTGATACAATAAAAATAAATGGACTAATTATAATATAAAACGTTAATAAATCATTCATTCGAATATTACCACAGGCCGTGGAATACAAACAGTTATGAATTCAATAATAAAATGCGATATAAATTAATTTTGCGCTTAATATTCGTGTGAATTTACTCCAAATTATAATTGTAAATTTGACGAATATATTTGAATCATAATCCAAATCTTGGGCGATTTTTTCTGATTAATTGTCGATTAATTCAAATTTCGATATTAATTCGAATTGAGTATCCCTATAAATATGCATAGAAATAGGAAAAAATCATTGCATTCAAATATCAACGTCGGTTCTCATTCATACTGATCTATAACATTCAAACAGTCACTGCATTCTAATCTAAGCCTCAAAAGTTAAAGGTCATTCGATGTAATTATTGATAACCTATTTTTAGAACGATAAGATGATGAACATGGTAAATTATTGCACAAAAAATAAACATGAACATATCTTCTATTATGTGGAAAACCAGCGTTTTATTATCTGCTAAGTAATTTTTAAATTCTTCTATTCATTTATCTTGAAAAAGTGAAATTATAACTAAATGGCCAAAATACAATGGTTAACGTATGCAAAGCTAGTTTGAATGCGAATACTCAAATTCGATGAATTGACACTCAAATGTGAACTTAAATGACACTATTTCAAAATTATACGTTTAAACCCAAATATATTTCAAGTCAAAAAATTCGGATTGCTAAAATATGTCCATCATTCGGTGATTTTTGTGTGATTATATATAAAATAAAGTGAAATATTTGTTACGGCATCCTATCGCCTCATCTTGTCATTCTATTTATTTTTAGGATGATTAATGGGAGCTCTTGCAATAATTATAATTTAAGTATTATTGTGAATATACAATAGTTAGCTTTGTTTCAATCGTTCACTACTCCATGTTTTGTTTCGAGTGCCTGTGAACAATTAATATTAAGGATGTAGAATATATTTACCTATTATAAAATGTAGGGATCTGTCTTGGAAGATTGAATTGAAAATATATGGTATGAGATATACTTATCAACAAAAATACCCAAACTTAAAAATATATTTAAATTTACGTTTTTAAAAACAATGAAACGTGACTATCAACTAATATATTTAAAATCTCTTATTAATTTACATAAAGTACGAACCTGGAGGATCAAAACATTAATAATAATCGACACAATTTTCTCTGCAGACAGTCCAAACCTGGATAAAGATAATCGATGTAAAACAAATGAAACAGATTGTATCAAGACCAAAACATCATTCAAATTTAAGACAAAGAGACACCATCCATTATTGTAGATAGATTTGTTAATAAAATTTCGAATTTTCGATATAAATAAAAACGCAGGAATTAACATCTATATTTAAATTATTATCTTGGATTCTCAGTTTTAGAAACAAAATATTGATTTAAAATTGAGGAATATGGACGTTTACAACCTATATATCAAACCTATCCTTAGTTCACGACGCATTATAATTTAGAAGTTTTCTGAGCAATCTATGGGCATAGAACCTTTATCAGTCTTCGCAACGATAACAAGATCTAGAATTATCCACGAATTGAAATATTCCATGTAACAGACATGAGTTGATCTAGGTGTGTTTGCCATGACTAGAAACAACCTCAATCGTAGGTTAACGTGGGAAGTGTCAGCTATCGCATAAGATTTCACATGATCTAAAACCCGAGAAACTACGACACATCACTTTGACTAAAAGGATATTAATATAGTTAAAAAATTCGCCGACATCGCGGTGGCCCTTTTATCAAAAAAATATATCTTGAAAATTAAGCACTGCGTCAGGACAAAGATTGAAAACTAGGCCCAAGTAGTATCCACGAGTGTGTCGAAGTATGATAAACTGTTTTTTTGGCTTCGCGAGGCCTTTAAAATTAGAAAAATTGAATTAATCAAATATGGCATTCCAATCATTTTTAGCAGAATATCATACTTTGTAGAGCTTAGATTTATAAACATCGATTGATTAAGAAAACACCCCTTTAAGACTTAGAAATACAGTCCTGATGCCGACGCAAGGAGACGTTCTCTTGCCCCTGAGCGAGCTATATCTGTGTACTCTATTTGTAAAATAAACCATTGACTAGCCCTAATTATATATTTTGCTTCAATATTATCGTAAATATGTTCAGTAATAAAAAAACAGACATATATGTATCAAATGAAGCCAAAATCAAATATACAGGGTTTTTGGTCAAAATTAGCGTTTGTCGAGTCCAATTTTATGCTGCTCTTTTTTAACGGCAGTTTCCAGTTAAATTTGTTTTTTGTTTTTGTCTAATTTGGTTTTACGTCTGCTAAAAACGGTTCGAAACCACCCCAAAAAACAGCCTTACCAAATTGTTGTGGACAAACGCTAATTTGGACCGAAAACCCTGTAAAGTTTTAATTTATCAATATTAACACGTCAAATATTCATCATCTGAATCGTAGATTTATGATAAATTCATCCTTGAAACAGACAATATGAAAATATTTGACGGATATCTAACAATTATTGTTCGCCTATACCGGATGCCGATTTATTTTTCTCAATAATTATGATTAATTTATCTCCTATTCAATCATCAGTAGATACAAATTTTAAATTTATAATTTTATAAGCCCGATATATGTTCATTTGATCAGATATTATAATTATCAATTGATTTATGAATTCAAATTTAAAGGAGATTTGTTTTAATTTATCTCTTGATAGTCAAACTGATTGAAAATAGCCTTTTAATCATGATCTTCTTAATATAGAAAACACTGCCTATTTTTACCTTCTCAAATTTTCTTCCTATCCATTTTTCACCCTTGTCTATTTTTCAGTCAAACACAATTTTCCTTGAATTTTGTCTAGGCGAACAATTTGGTAGTTAAGGTTTTTATATCACTTAATATGCGCCGAATAAACAATGAAATCCAAAATTAATATTAATCTAAGCATTAAAAAAAGAAAGAAATTGTCAAGTATCTTAATATGTTGTTTTTAATTATGCAATCTAAGATTCATTGCCGATTGATGAGGTTTAAAACGAATTAAAAAATATAATTGTTCATTTGACACTCAAATTACATGAAAACTGAACATAGGGGTCAGAAAAAGCCATATGAGGCGTTAATTAGTGCGCAAAATGAACTGAAATCTAAATTTTCATGTTATTTTGAGTTAAATTAATGGATTAAACTTCATCTTATTACAATTTTTTGAAAACTCTGTCTATTTATCCGCATTATCCAAATCTCGTTCCCCCAATAGCTTAAATATAAAGGGGGTTTACTGTATATAATTCCAAAAATATCAATAAAACTCTCAATATATACTCAAGAATAGGAAAATATTGAATTCTGACTTAGCCTTAATCCATCGATTGATACTTTATGGTAATGATTAAATGTATATTCACAGATATCTTCTAATGTAACATAGATCTTACAGGCTATTGAAGTTGGAATGGCTATATATGTGTTTCTACTCTAATATTCGTGTATTTCAAAGCAAATTTGAGATGAATTTATAGAAAGGGCACAATAATTTATCATATCATATGTGATATTATTATCAGGAAAATATTGGCCAGGCCTCAATAGTAATTATTTTCGGATATATGATATGTGTAAGTATAATAAACCATGATAACAATAAAGTGTGCAAATTTTAATTGTTTGTACATGGTATTTAAAAATATATAATGTTAATAAAATTTCTTCGATCGCTAGACCAAAAAAAAACGATTTCGTATTCAGTTATATAATAATATATTTCTAGTTTACTCGGAAAAAATGGCGTAAATAGCCTAATCTCGGTAATAATTATCAGGTCATAGACAAACACTAAATTTTTGCATTGCTTGATCCAAAAATTCTTAGATGTAATCATGTCAAATGGAGGCGAGCTAATATTAATGAACTCATTTGAAGAATGTCGATCTAGAAGCAAAAAAATAGAGGATACAAGGATGATTATAAATCCCCCTCTACAGGGACAAGTTTTGAAATAGCCAGAATACCAATATATGAACATGTTGTCACTTGGACACTTTTTAAATGAGTTAAAAATTTGATAGAAGAAAACAAAAAATCCTTAAAACTCCTTGATAAAGTGTACGTCATATTATCAGCACCTCCGAAAGCTGTGGCTAACCGACCCAGATCTGAAAGATGCCATTTACCTAAAATTTGTTTAAAATGTAACACTCAACTATCTATGATAATATCTAACATTTAGATAAATTGTTCCTTCGTTTTAAATATTTTATGAAAAAATCCACTGGTCAATAACATACTATTTCTTATGAAGATAGAACGATAATATCGTTCGCGATAGATATGAATCGTATAATTCCTAAATTTTGCTTCCTAATTTATCATTGATTATGAATATCATAACTATTTTGCCATGAATATATTTTCTGTCAACATTAGTCATTCTAATCAAGATATATATAGGCCACATGTTCCCGCTCGATTTTTGTAAACTTTTGTGTTGAATGTACCATTAAAATCTTAGCAAAACATCATAATATTTGACAATTGCTAAACATTATCTGATAAATGCAATTTGATAAATTGTACAGCGTCCAATTTATTCAATATGCAGATTTAATTCAGCCAATATATGAGAAACCCTATTTGTTATTCTTGAGGGTGTCAATAACAGATCAAACCTGCAATTCAACATCTTTCAATTTATCAATAAATTATTCTTATTATATGATATAATTTTGACATTATTTCCCATTAACAAATATCGGGTAATGTTTTAGGTAGAGGTATCGTATTTTCGATAATATCAAGTAACGAATATCTTATTCGATTCGGACAGAAATATTTGTTTTGATCTATCTTGATTCAATTGATTTACTCAATATGGGATAACGTATTTGACAGGATGTAAACGTTAAGAGATTTGCAAAATTCATTATAACAAGAAGTAAAAATCAGTTCAAATGTTTGATAAACATCAGTCGTATTTGATTGCCAGAACAATTGATAAGAGTACTTATTTACTTATAAACACAATATGATTGCGATCAAAAATTTAAAACTTATCGAAAAATATCCAATATAAACGTTTTCACTCATCACAATACCAACCTCATAATGCTCATTCTATGACAACTCAAATAAATTCAATACTGTAGGTACAAATATTTGAAATCTGAACGTATGACAGGATATACTGTATTCCTATATAGTTCCCCAACCTAAAATCCGTTTTAAGGAGTCAAGTATTTAATAATCTTATTATCTCCGATTTAAACGTTTAGATTCATTAATCTACGCCCCAATGAACAGATAAAATATTTTACAAGTTGTAAATCATCATGGTTCAATTTTGATAAATTTTGTAAAATTTCATTTAAATGATCCGAAATTAACGGTTCTCAGATTAATATTATGAGATTATGTTTGATTATTTGGTTTGGCAATTTCATAGAGGGCCAGTATTTTGGATACACAAAATATCTGAATTATATTGATAATCTCTTAGGCGCAAAATATACTCTAAATCAGATTACATGTATATCGTTAGAAGCATCGAAATTTGTGTCATTTTTTGACATCTTACATTTCGACAAAATTTATGCATAATGTATGGAATTTAAACATTGTGTATTTTTCCAAACATTTGATATTCCGATCAAACGGATTAAAAATGAACTGACTTATTTCATATCAGGTGCATGCAGTAACGTCCTATGAGGATAATAAATAATAATGCTCAATATTTTCCTAGCACAGGAATGTTGACATGTTTAGAAACGAATCAAAGTAAAATAAATTGATTAGCGTTACCGAGATTTCTTCACCATCTCTAAAATCAAAATTTCGTAAAAAAACGGTTTATATATCATTTGGGAGAAATAAAAATCATAGAAAGGCATCTGCTCCTAAATCTCTCAAAATCAGTTTAAGAACTCGTAAGCAGTAATTTACTGAATGAAAACAATAATTGTCATGTATTAGCTATATTCTTAAACAAACCGATATAAGTGTAATCATATTCGATTATATGGAATTTTATCAACTTTATATGCAGACGTATATCGGAGGAGGCTCAAGGTCATTATTGCGTTCACCAGCCACGTATATATTCATATATATATATATAGAATATTTTATTTAGACCTTTCGCATTTATGCAAAACCACGATTTATTCACTGATGAAGATTCTAAGTTATATTAATTGAAATTTACAATTAAATTGGATAATTTTTGCTTGATCATATTCAATAAAAATTGAAATAATGGTTGCGACATTCACCTGCCAAAATCTATTCATTCTAATTATTTTTAGAATGACTAATGTGATCTCTTTCAAAGAATAAAAATTTAAGTATAGTTGGGAATATATAATAGTTAGCTTTGTTTCTTTCGTTCATTACTCTACGTTAGGTTTAGGGTACCTATGAATAGATATATATTAAGATGTAAAATATATTAACACATTTTAAAATGTGCGGATCTGTCATATTAGACTGAATTTAAAATATCTGGTGTGAGATATACTTATCAATAAAAACACACAAACTCAAAAATATTTAAATTTACGTTTATAAAACGCAACGAAAAATGAATATCTACTAATATATTTAAAATGTCTTATTAATTTACATAAATTACGAACCCGGTGAATCAAAATATCCATGATAAACGACACAATTTTCTCTGCAGACAGATCGGACCTAGATAAATTTAATCGATGAAAACCAAATGAAACAGAATGTTAATGACCAAAACAGCATTGAATTATAAGACAAATAGACCATACTTTATTGTAGATAAATTTGTGTATAAAATTTAAAATATAACAAAAAAAGCAATTAACTTTCATATTTTAATTATTATCTTGCATTCTCCGTTTTGGAAATAAAATATTGATTTAAAATTCAGTAACATGAGATGTTAAAGCATTTTTATCAAAGATATCCTTAGTTCCAGACCCATTATAATGTGGAAGTGCTCAGAAATCTATGGGCATGTAAACTTTATCAGTCTTCGCAACGATAAGAAACCTATAGATATCCAATAATTGAAATATTCCATGTAACAGACATAAAAATTGATCTAGGTAAGTTTGTAATGACTAGAAATCACCTCAATCATAGGTAAACGAAGGAAGCGTCAGCTATCGCATAAGATTTCACATGATCTACAACTCTAAAATTACGATCAATCACTTTTGACAAAAAGGTTATCAACGTAGTTAAAAAAATCGCAGACATCGCGGTAGCCATGTTATAAAAAATATATTTCTAAAATTGAGCATTTCGTCAGGACAAAGAGATAATATTAGGGCCATGTAATATATACAATTTTGTCTAACTATCAAAACTATTTTGTTGGCTACAGGAAGTCTTTAAAATCAGAAAAATTGAATGAATCCAAGATGGTATCAGAATAATTTTGAGCAAAATATCATATTTTGGAGAGCTTAGATCTCTATAAATCGATTGATTAAAAACAATCCCCTTAAAGACTTACAAATACAGTTATGATACCGATACAAACAGACCTTCTCTTGCTCGTGAGCGAGGTATATTTGTGTTCTCTACTTGTCAAATAAACCATAGACTCGGCCAAATTATATTTATCTATGTTTCAATAGTATTCTATATATAATCAATAATAGAAAAACGGAAATATCTTATAAAATGAACCCAAAATCAAGTATAAGGGCTTTTGGGTTCAAAAATCGCGTTTGTCGAGTCCAATTTTGTGCGGCTGTAATATAGCTGCGGTTTACAGTTAATATATATTTTTTTGAACCTAATTTGATTTTTCGTTCGCTAAATTTGGCTTAAATCCACCTCCAAAAAACAGCCTGACCAAATTGTACAGGAAAAACGCTAATTTGACCGAAAACCCTGTAAAGTCTTGATTTTTCGATTATAAAACGGCAAATATTCATAATCTGAATCTTAGATTTATGACAAATTCATCTTTGAAACAGACAATATGGAAAAATATTGGACGGATACCGAAAATTCTTGTTCATGTATTCTCAATGCCGACTTAATTTTCTCATTAATTATGGCTATTTTATTATATTATTCAATCATCAGTAGATACAGTTATTAAATTTATAATTTTATAAGAAAGATATATGTTTATATCATCAGATATTATGATTATCAAGAGCTGTATCAATGAAAATTTAGAGGAGATTTGTTTTAATTTTTCTCTCGATTATCAATTCTGATTGAAAGTCGCCATTTAATTACAATCTTCTAAGTATGGTAAACTCTCCCTATTTTTCTCCCTCTCCAATTTCTTCCTATCCATTTTTTAACCTTGTCTATTTTTCAATCAAAAACAATTTTCCTTGAATTTTGTCTAGACATACTATTTCGTAGTTTTGGGTTTTATATCACTTAACTTGCACATCATAAACAATGAAATAAAAAATTAATATTAGCCTCATCATTAAAAAAACAAAGATATTTTCAAGTATCTTTAATATGTTGATTCTAATAATTTAATTGACGATTCATTGCAGATTGGTGAGATTTAAAACAAATTAATGAATATAAGTGTTCATTTTTTCACTCAAATTACACCGAAACTGAACATACTGCTCAGAAAAAGCTATATAAGGCGTTACTTCGTTCGTAAAATAAACTGAAATCGAAATTTTCATATTATTTTGAGTAAAATTAATGGGTTTTATTGCATCTTACCACCATTTTTTGAAAACTCTGTCTATTTTTCCGCATTCTCCAAATCTCATCCACCCAATGGCTAAAATATAGACAAGCTATACTGTTTATAATTCCGAAAATATCAATAAAACTCTCAATATATACTCAAGAATAGGAAAATATTGAATTCTGACTTAGCCTTAATCCATCGATTGATACTTTATGGTAATGATTAAATGTATATTCACAGGTTTATTCTCATGTAACATAGATCTTTCGGTCTATTGAGTTGGAATGACTATTTATGTGTATATACTCGAATATTCATGCATTTCAAAGCAAATTTTATATGAATTTACAGAAAGGGCAGAATAATTATATCATATTTGTAATATATTCGATATCACCATTATAATAATATTGTTCAGGCCTCAATAGTAATTATTTTCGCATATATGATATGTTTAAGAACAATAAACCACAATAACACTCTAGTGCAGCAAATTTTTTATTTTTATGTACAGGGTATTTAAAAATAATAAAAGTTAATCAAGTTTCTCTTATCGTGAGATCCAACAAAATGAATTTTGTATTCAATTGTAATACTATTATATTTCTATTTTACTCAGAAAAAATAGCATAACTAGCCTAATTTTGGTAATAATTATCAGGTCATAGAGATCAAAAATTAAATTTTGGCTTTGCCCGATCTAAAAATTCCTAAATTTAATCGTGTCACACTGAGGTGAACAAATACTAATTAACTCATTTTGAGGAAATTCGATCTAGAAGCACAAAAATAGAAGATTCGTGGATGATTAAAATCTTTCTCGACAAGGAAAAGTTTGGAAATTGCCAGAATAGCAATATATAAAAATGTTGTCACTTGGACACTTGTAAATGAGTCAAAAATGTGGTTAAAGACACAAAATCCTTTAAGCACACTATGATAAAGTGTAGGTCATATTATCAACACATCTGAAAGCTGTGGCATATCGGCTCTCAACTCTGAAATATGTCTTTTACCGAAACTTTTTTAGAAAATTTAACACTCAACTATCTATGATAATATTCTTACATTTAGATATATTGTTCCTAATTTTTATATATTTAAGGAATAAAATCCTCTGGACAATAAAATATATTATTTCACGTTAAGATAGAACGATAATATCGTTCGCGATAGATTTGAATCGTCTAATTCATAAAATTTTGCTTCTCAAATTATCATCGATTATGAATATTAAACCTATTTTGTCCAGAATATATTTTCTCTCAACTTTATTCATTCTAAACAATATATATGTCATATGTTCTAGCTCTATTCTTTTTCATTTTTATATAGAATTGACCACTGAAAAGTCATCTAAATATTATAATAATGACGATGTTAAAACATGATCTGATAGATGCTGTTTGACAAAATTTATTGGGTTAAATTTATTCCATACTGATCATTTGATTCAACCCCGACATGAGAAACCAAATGTGTTATCCTTGAGGATATCAATAATACATCAAAAATGATATGGTTAAACATCTCAAATTCGCAAAAAAATTGTTCACATTATTTTATATATTTTTGACATTATTTCTTATTAACAACTATAGGAAATATTTTAGGTAAAGGTATTGTATTTTCGATAATTTAAATTCATGAATATCTGATTCAAATCCGACAGCACTAATGTTTTTGATAGATCTTGATGTTATATATTTTCCCAACACGGGAATACCATTTTTGACAGAATGTAAACGTTGTAATAATTTGGAAAACTCATATTATATAGATGTAAAGAATCAGTTCAAACGTTCGATAAACATCAGCCATATTTGATTGCCAGAACAATTGATATGATTACTTATTTACCCATAATCCAAATTTGATTGTGATAAATAAGTTAAAAACTTATCTGATTCAAAAATTATCGAATAAAATAACGTTTTCACTCATCACAATACCAATCTCATAATCATAATTTTATGACCACTAATAGAAATTCAATACTCTGGGTACAAATATTTGCAATTTGAATGTCTGACAGGATAAATTGTATTCCTATATCGTTCCCCAGCCTGAAATGCATTTTAAGGAGTCAGATATTTAATAATCGTATTATCTTAGATTTAAACGGATAAATTCATTATCTACGCCCAATTTAACAGATAAAATATTTTACAACTTGTAAATCTTCATGGTTGAATTTCGATCAATGGTGTAGAATTTCATTTAAATGATCCAAAATAAACAATTCTCAGACTAATATTACATGAGATTATGTTTGATTTTAACCATTTTGCAATTGTATAACATGCCATTTTGTTATCTACACAAAATATCTGAATGATATGGATAAATTCTTAGGCGCAAAACATAATCCAAATCTGATTACACGTATACTGTTAGAAACATCGAAATTTATGCCTAAGTTTGTTCGTCTGACAGCTTCCATTTCGATAAAATTGATGCTTAATGTATGGCATTTAAAAATAGTGTATTTTTCTAAACATTTTAGCCTATTTCGATCAAACGGACTAAAAATGAACTGACTTATTTCATATCAGAGGCATGCAGTAACATCCTATGAGGATAATCAATAATAATGCTCAATATTTTACTAGCACAGGAATTTTGGCATGTTTAGAAACGAAACAAAGTAAAATACATTGATTAGCCTTACCTAGATTTCTTCACCATCTCTAAAATCAAAATTTCGTAAAAAACGGTTTATATATCATTTGGGAGAAATCAAAATCATACAAAGGCATCTCTACCTAAATCTCTCAAAATCAGTTCAACAACTCATACGCAGTAATTTACGAACTAAAAAACATTATCACGTATTAGCTATATTCTTGTACCAACTGATATAAATTAAATCATATTCGATTTTATGGAATTTTATTAATTTAAATGCAGAAGTATATCGTACCAGGCTCAAAATCATTATTCCATTCACAAACCAAGTAAATATTCATATATAGAACACATTTTAGTCTAGATCTTTCGCATGTATCCACAACCACTATTTAATCACGGATGGAGATTCTAAGTTATATATATATATCGAAATTTACAATTAATATCAACAGTCAATGTCCCTGACAACAAAGCAGCAACGTGTCTCTTGGTTGTTTTAATTTGGTTGTATTGGAATTGGTGAATTTTATCACAGTTTTCACTTTTGTCATCAAATAAGTGTATGCTATCTTCCTATTTCTTCATCATGTAGTTATATAATATTTTTGTCTAATAATCTAAATGCTTTAAATTGTACAGACATTCAAGCTCAAATATCTATTCTCAGATCGAATATATGTATACGTTACACAACACCGATCCTTAGTAAATACAGGTTAACTTTCAATGATTAGTCAATCTAATTTCTATTGAATCGCTTACTTAATTTCAGAAAAGCATCAGCATTGGTGATTACATTATTAATACCAAAACTTCTATGATTATCATCAAGTCTGTATTTGACGCTTGATTTTAAAATTGAGGGCTGTTTGACATATAGTTTGTACAACAATTAAATCTATATTTTCGAACAAAATCGACATTTTTTCATGTATCCTTCCAAAAAACATATTTTTGGAATCTTTAAAATCATGCAACAAGCATTCTCGTTAATGAGCACAAATCAGAATTTGTTGAAGTATTATGGTAACGTATTTTGTTAACTGGCACACACACACAAACACCATTGTCTAACTGATATAATTTTAAATATTACACAGTGACATACGGAATGCCGATGGTGATTTTACATTCTAGAAGCATATCGAAAAGCCATTATTGTTCTCGATCATCCCGTATTCTCATTTCGAAAGAGTTTTGGACCCTTTTCTTGATAATATAATATAATAACTTAAACTATACTATTTTTTAACGAATGGGAATGTCATATATATTTTACGCGCATTCTTTCTATAACCAATCCATGATTTCAATTCATTGAGATTCCGAATAATTTTTCTTTCAGGGAGGTCATTTAAAAACAGATATATATCTGAACCTACTTGGCGTAGATGGAGATTGAGAGGTTTTTCATGTGTGAAAATCATTTTTATGGTTGCATCCACGAAAGGCAAAATTTTATTCACTCAGCTAGGGGAGAACTTTCCTCTGATTGGCTAAATATTCACTCCTTCCAAATTGACTACCCTTTATGTCTTGTATAATTAATATGCATCGTATCTATGAGATTACGTTCTGAATTATAGTATATTCTGTATATCTACAAAAAATATTAAAATAATATAAATATCAAAACTTAACATGAATCACAAAACATTAGTTACTCCATTGGAACGGATGTCAAGATATCTAGTATTTTCTCGCGCTCGTTATCTTTAGATCTATGTCGATTTTAACTTCACATAATCAAACTATGACATTAGCAAGGTACATGGAAAAAATTTAAGCCTGTATTTCTTAATGTTAGCTAGATTCAAAACAATAAAACTGTTCATATTAAATGCTTACAATATGCATTTCTCGATTTATTGTCAGAATATTGGTTGTATAATAAATAAAATCGATACCTTTAAACTATTTTAGATAATCATATCTCCTATAATCAAAGATGTTTCGGAGCACTTTACTTAACTGCACGATCAACAGATGGGCATGCACTCATTTTTAAACGCATACATTGAGGCTGATGATTATTGAGTTCAAATATCTAGTCTCTCTGATTTCGTATTAGTGTTAGACTGGCCAATGAAGGCATTATCTTAACCGATTTTGACTGTGAATATTATTTACCAATTACTAAAAAGCATTTTTAAAAATGAACAATTTATTAACATACAGACACCTTGTGTCTATTTTAGAAATTAAATCAACATAAATGAATAGACACAACAGCTTGAGTCGATATGTTCAGTTATTTTTTCTCGTGTATATCTAGGAGTCATTAATTTAGGCAGAGGCAGATAGTTTGGGTAAAAGATAAGAAATATAATCCACATATTTCTTTTTGTCCAGAATCGAGTTCTCTGAATATTCGGAGTCTGGGAAGAAACAGGCTTATTTGTAGAAAATGACATGTTTGTGGTAAATTTAGTATTGATTGTTGTGAATGAATCAATCACATAAATATCGGTTTCGGTTTGTACACCGTCAGGTTTACAAGGATATAATACATCCATGCTATCTTCAGTATTTGTTTTTCCAGTTTTTGAATAGTCCCAAATACATGAGTTCGTGAAGTTTTCAAATTGTAAGGAAAAATCTCTAATTGTGATAGTAAAAGCGTATTTAGAATATGTTGTAATCGGTAAATTTAACTGATATTTAAGAAATCGGTAATTTGTCTTCTTATTTAATCGGATTCTCTGTTCAATCATAGAGTTATACATTTGATTATGGGATATATCCTCTAATGATATGTTGCATCCACCAATTTCAATGTGATTTCTGAAATCAGAACAATTGCATTGTATCTCAGCCCAATCTTTAGTTTGTTCATTGAATAATTCGATGATTAAATTATGACCCCGAAAATTGGAATAGAATCGTCGAATTCTTGAAGTACCTATAGTTTTGGCACCAAGAGATTGAGAATCACATTCTACCCTTATCAAACCAAGCAGTTTGAATGTTAGTTTAGCGTTGTAGAGATTTGTATATGATGTAAAATTTGAGGTTTTTTTAATAGTATTTCCAAAATCATAAGTATCAGAACATAAAATCTGAGACAGCAAAATAATGAATCTAAACATTAACCAAAAAATCTATGATTAGATCAGACGCTCTTTAATACGATCCCGTAAATCGCAATCTACAAATACAAAAAATAAAGAAATTATAAACATCGTTTACCTAAATAATTGATAATAAATATACAAATTTCAAAATATATTATTTTTATTAAAAGTCGTAAAATAGTGAATAAATCCACAAGTAAAATTTGATGTGTTTAATCACTCAAATTGGGGTTTTAGAGGATAATCAAAATTATCCAAATATTTTTGGACATAATCAATCAGTCGATATATTTGAATCTTTGTTGATTTATAACCATCGTTTCCCGCAATCTAGTCTTTCAAATTTTACGAATATTTTATATTAACACATTGCTTTCTGTAATTCATAATATGTTTTAGTTTATATCATTGATAAAATGAATAAAATGCATAAATAATAGGAAAGCGGGTTAATAAATCATTCATTCGAATATTATCAAAGGTCGTGGAATACAAACGGTTATGAAATCAACAATTAAAATTCATCTAAATTAATATTGCTCATATTATTACTGTGAATTTACTCCAAAAAATTGTAAATTTAACCAATATTATTTGAATTATAATCCAAAGCTTAGATGATTTATTCTGATTAATTCAAATTTCCATATTAGTTCGCATTGACTTTCTATTAAAATATGCAAAGAATTGGAAAAAATAATTGCATTCAAATATCAACATCGGTTATCATTCATACTGATCTATAACATTCAAACAACCACTGCATTCTAATCTAAGCCCCAAAAGTTAAAGGTTATTCGATGTTTTTATTGATAACCTATTTTTCGAACGATAAAACATGGAATCTGATAGATTATTACACAGAAATACACATGGGGATATCACCTATTGGGTTGGGAATCATCGTATGATTAACTGTTAATTAATCTTTTAGATTCGTCGACTGATTTATCATGAAAAATTGAATTTATAACTAAATGGATAAAATACAATGTTTAACACAGGCAGATCTAGTTTGAATGTGTGTACTCAAATATGATGAATTGACACTATTTCAAAAATATACGTTTAAACTTACATATGTTTAATGTCCTATCTCGGATTACTAAAATATGACGAGAATTAGGTAATTTTTGTTTGATCATATTCAATAAAAATTGAAATAATGGTTGCGACATTCACCTGCCAAAATCTAGTCATTCTTTTTATTTTTAGAAAGACTAATATCGATATCTTGCAATAATTATAATTTAAGTATTATTGGGAATATACAATAGTTAACCTTGCTTCTTTCGTTCATTACTCTTCGTTAGGTTTCGGGTACCTGTGAACAGATATTTAACACGATGTAGAATATATTTACACGTTAAAATGTACGGATTTGTCTTGGAAGATTGAATTGAAAATATCTGGTATGAGATAAACTTATCAACAAAAATAACCAAACTTAAAAATATATTCAAATTTACGATTATTAAACGCAATGAAAATTAAATATCTACTAATATATTTAAAATATTCTATAAATTTAAGTAATACACGAACCCGGTGAATTAAAAGATTAATAATAAAAGACACAATTTTCTCTGCAGACCTTCCAACCCGGGTTAAAGATAATCGTTAAAACCAATTGAAATAGATTTTATCAAGACCAAAACAGCATTGAAGTTTAAGACAAAGAGACACCACACTTTATTGTAGATAAATTTGTTTAAAAAATTTTGAATTTAAAATATATCCAAAAAAGCAATTAACTTTCATGCTTAAATTATTATCTTGGATTCGCAGTTTTAGAAATATAATATTGATTTCAAATTCAGGAATATGGGATTTTAAAGCATTTTTATCAAACCTATCCTTAGTTCCCTACCCATTATAATGGAGAAGTGATCAGCAATGTATGGGCATTTAAGCTTTATCAGTCTTCACAACGATAACAGAACCTATAAATATCCACTAATTGAAATATTCAATGTAACAGACATACGAATTGATCTAGGTATGTTTGTAATGACTAGAAACAACCTCAATCATACGTTAACGCGTGAAGTTTCAGCTATTGCATTGGATTTCACATGATCTAAATCCCAAAAAATTACAATCAATCACTTTTGACTAAAAAGTTATCACAGTAGTAAAAAAAAACGCAGATATTGCGGTGGCCATGTTATAAAAAATATATCTCAAAAATTGAGCATTTAGTCAGGTCAAAGATTGAATACTAGGGCCATGTAATATCCAAGATTTTGTCTAAGTATCAAAACTATTTTGTTGGCTACAGGAAGCCTTTAGTATCAGAAAATTGAATGAATCAAAGATGACATTACAATCATTTTGAGCAGAATATCACACTTTGGAGAGCTTAGATTTGTAAAAATCGATTCATTTGGAAAACACCCCTTTAAAGACTTATAAATACAGTCCTGATGCCTACCCAAAGAGAGGTTCACTTGCCCCGTAGCGAGGTATATCTGTGTATTCTACTTGTAAAATATACCATAGACTCGTCAGAAATATATTTTTCTATGTTTCAATATTATCTTTTATATGTTCAACAATAGAATAGACATATATTATCAAATGAACCCAAAATCAAATATAGAGGGTTTTCTGTCTAAATTGTCGTCTCTCCAGTCCAATTCAGTGTGGCTGTTTTTGTAGCTAGGTTTACAGTTCAATTTTGGTTTTGTCTTAGTCGATTTTTATTTCGTCCGCTAAATTTCACTGAAACCAGCCAAAAAAAAAAACAGCCTCACTAAACTAGACTGGATAAACGCTACTTAAGACCGATAACTCTGTAAAGACTTGATTTATCAATTATAAAACGGCAAATATTCATAATCTGAATCTTAGATGTATGACACATTCATCATTGAAACAGACAATATTAGAATATTGGACCGATACCTAATCATTCTTGTTAATGTATACCCAATGCCGATTTATTTTTCTCACTAATTATGACTATTTTATTCTAATATTCAATCATCAGTCGATGAAGCTTTTAAATTTATAATTTTATAAGCCAGATATATGTTTATATGATCAGATATTATAATTATCAAAAAAAATATGAATCAAAAATTAAAGGAGATTTGTTTAATTTATCTCTCTATAGTCGTCTCTAATTGAAAATAGCCTATTAATTACGATATTCCAAGTATATAATTCAGAAAACTTCACTAAAATCTCAATATAAATTCAAAAAGAGGAAAATATTGAATTCTGAAACGGTCTGAATTCATCGATCGGTAATATATCGTAATTATATTAAATGTATATTCACAAATTTTAATCTCATGTATCATAGATCTTACAGGCTATTGAAGTTGGAATGACTGTTTATGTGTGTATACTCGAATATTCATGAATTTCAAATAAAATTTGAGATGAATTTATAGAAAGGGCAGAATAATTATATAATATTTGTAATATTCGATATCATCATTATAATAATATTGGTTAGGCCTCAATATTAATTATTTTCGGATATATGATATGTGTAAGAATAATAAACAATGATAAAAATCAAGGGAGTAAATTTTAATTGTTTTTACCGGATATTTAAAAATATATAAAATGTTTCAATTTTCTTCTATCTTGAGATACAAGAAAATGAATTTTGTATTCAATTTTATTTATATTGTATTTCTAGTTTACTCAGAAAACGAATAGCGTAAATAGCCTATTCTGGGTAATAATTATCAGGTCTTAGAGATCATACATTAAATTTAGGCTTTGCCTGATCCAAAAATTCTTAGATGTAATCGTGTCACATTGAGGTGAGTTAATATTAATAAACTCATTTTGAGTATACACGATCTTGAAGCATACAAATAGATACATGGATGATTCAAAATGCTTCTCTACAGGGAAAAGTTTTGAAATAGCCAGAAAACCAATGCATGAACACTTTGTCACTTCGACATTTGTAAATGAGGCAAAAATTTGATAGAAGAAGACAAATAATCCTTTAACCTATATTTGATACAGTACGAATTTACTATCAACACATTTGAAAGTCGTTTCAAACCGGTCCCAACTCAGAAAGATGTCTTTTACCGAAAATTTGTTTAAAATTATACACTCAACTATATTTGATAATATTCTGACATTTAGATATATTGTTCCTTCTATTTAAATATCTAAAGAAAAAAATCATCCGGTCAATCATATACATTATTTCATATTGCGATAGAACAATATTACAGCTCGCTATATATTTGAATCGTCTTATTCCATTAATTTTGCTTATCAGTTTATCATTCACAATGAATATCAAAACTATTTTGTCCAGAATATATTTTCTGTCAACTTTATTCATTCTAATCAATATATATAGGCCACATGTTCCAGCTCGATTTTTGTTCAGTTTTTGTATAGAATTGACCACTCCGTAATCAGCTAAATATCAAAATAATGACGATGGTAAAACATTATCTGATAATTGCAATTTGATAAATTGTAAAGCGTCCAATGTATTCAATACTGGAGATTCAACTCAACCTTTATATGAGAAACCAAATTTGTTATCCTTGAGGATGTTAATAACAGGTCAAACCTGAGATTTAACATCTTTTCAATTTATCAATAAATTATTCCAATTATGCGATATAGTTTTGACATTATTTCCCATTAACAAATATCGGGTAATGTTTTAGGTAAAGGTTATTGTATTTTCGATAATTTCGAGTAATGAATATATGATTCAATTCCGACAGCACCAATTTTTTTGATAGATCTTGATGTAGTTGATTTTCTCAATATGGAAAAATCTTGTTAACGGTGTAAATATTCAGAAAGTTAGAAAATTCATGATATACAGATGTAAAGACTCAGTTCTAATCTTTGATAAACATCAGCCGTATTTGATTGCCGCAACAATTGATATGAGTATTTATTTACCCATAACCCAAAATGATAGGGATCAATAAGTTTAAAACTTCACTGATCGAAAATTATCAAATACAAACGTTTTTGCTCATCACAATAACCACCTCATAATCATCATTCTATGACGACTAAAAGAAATTCAACATAGAGTGTATAAATATCTCAAATCCGAATGTCTGACATGATAAAATTTATTCGAATATAGATCCCCAAACTGAAATGTGTTTTAAGGAGTCAAATATTTAATATTCGTATTATCTTAGATTTAAACATATACATTCATCAAAACATGCCTCAACGAGCAGATGAAATATTTTACGTTTTAAACCATCATGGTTGAATTTTAATAAACTTTATAGAATTTAATTTAAATGATCCGAAATCAACGGTTGTCGGATTAATATTATATGAGATAATGTTTGATTTGTTCTATTTCGAAATTTTATAAAATGCCATTTATTAGATGCACAATATAAACGAATTTTATTGCAAAATTCATAGGCGCAAATCTTAATCGTAACCGGATTATATGTATACCGTTAGAAACTTCGAAATCTATGACTGAGTTTGTTAGTCTGACAGCTTCCGTTTCGATAAAATTGATGCATAATGTATGGCATTTAAACATAGTATATTTTTCAAAACATTTTAGCATATTCCGATCAAACGGATCCAAAATGAACTGATTTATTTCATATCAGACGCATGCAGTCACTTTCGATGATTATAATCAATAATAATGCTCAATATTTTACTAGCACAGGAATGTTGGCATGTTTAATAACGAATCAAGGTCAAATACATCGATTAGCGTTTCCGAGATTTCCTCATCATCTCTCAAAATCAGTTCAAAAACTAATACGCAGTAATTTACGAATTGAAAAAAAAATTATCAGGTATTAGCTATATACTTCTTCCAACCGATATAATTTAAATCGTTTGCGATTTTATGGGATTTTATTAATTTTAAATGAAGACGTATATCTTACGAGGCTCAAAATCATAATTCACTTCTCAACCCACGTAAATGTTAACATATAGAACATACTTTATTTAGACATTTCGCATACATTCACAAACACGATGCATTCACAGATGGAGATTCTAAGTTATACATTATGCAATTTACAATGAATATGAACACTCATTGTCCGTGACAACAAAGCAGCAACGTATCTTGAGATAGTTTAGTTTTGGTGGTATTGGAATTGATGAATTTGAGCACAGTTTTCACTATTTTCATCAAATATGATCATGCTTTTCTTATATATTCTACATGCATGTGTAAAATATTTGTGTCTAGTAATACAAATGCTGTAATGATACTGATATTCAACATCCAATATCTATTCTCAGATCGAATAGATATATATGTTATATAATACTCATCCCATAGTTAATACAAGTCAACTAATAATTCGTAAGGCTAATTCTATTGAATCTTTTACTTAATTTCAGAAAAGCAACTGCATTGATGATTAAACTAGTGATGCGCCAAACTTTTATGATTATCATCAAGTTTGTATTTGTTTCTTGATTTTGAAATTTAGTGTTATATGACATAGAGTTCGTAATACAATTAAATCTATACTTTCGAACTAAATCGACATTTTTTCATGTATCTTTCAATCGAAAACTTATTTATGGAATCTTCAATATCATGCAACAAACATTATCGTTATTGAGCACAAATCAGCATTTGTTGAAGAATTATGGTAACTTTATAATCAAATACACACAAACATCAAAGTTGAAATGATTTTAGATTTCAAATTATTACCGAGTGACATACTGAGTGCCGCTGGTGATTTGACATTCGCGAGAGCCTATCGAGAAGCCATCATTATTATCGACCATCATGTAATCTAATTTCAAGAGTTTTTGACCGTTTTCTTGATATTATAATATATTAACTTAAACTATAGTATTTGTTAAAGAATGGAAATGCAATATATTTAAGAAACGTTATATCTTTCCTTAAATCCGAGACTTCAATTCATTGAGATTCCGAATGATTTTTCTTTCAGGAGGTGATATAGATTGATACATATCTGAAACTACTTTACGTCCATGGCGATTGAGACGTTTTTTATGTATGAAAATCATTTTTATGATTGCATCCAGTATAGGCAAGCTTGTACTCAGACACCTAGGGCAGGACTTGCCTTTCATTGGCTAATATTTACTCCTTCTGAATGGATTACCCTTTAGGTCTGTGATAATGAATAGGTATTGGATCTATGAGAATATGTTCTGAATTATAGTATATTAGTTTGTGACCAAAAATGATATTGGTTATCCATATAGACATCAAACCTTACCTAAATCACATAACTTTAATTATTCGATTGGAACGGATGTCAAGATATCTAGTATACTCTCTCGCTCATTATCTTTAGATTTATGTAGCTTTTAACTACATATTATCACAATACAGCAATATCACATTATATAAAAAAATTAAGCCTGTATTTCTTGATGTTAGCTAGATTCCAAACAATAAAACTATTCATGTAGAATGTTTACAAGATGCGTGTCTATCTATTGCCAAAATATTGGTTGTGAAATTAATAAAATCGATACCTTTCAACTATTTTAGATAATCATATCACCTACAATCAAGTACGTTTCGGAGTTCTTGTCTTAACTGCACGATTAACTGATGGGCATGAACTCATTTTTTAATGCCATAATCCCTCTAATATTATTGAGATCAAATATCTAGCCTCTCTGATTTCGTATTAGTGTCAGACTGGCCACTGAATGCAAAATCTTAGTCGAAGTTGACTTTAAATGCTATTATCTAATGACCAAAAAGCATTTTTAAAAATGAACTATTTATCAACATACAAACACCTTGTGCTTATTTTGGAATTTAAATTAACATAAATGAATGGATACAACTACTTGAGTCTATATGATCGGTTAATTTTGTCGTAAATATCTAGGAGTCATTAATTTAGGCACAGGCATTTGGAGCCACATTCAGCGTGTTGTCAAAAATTATGGCCATTTCTCATTTTTTAAATGTGTTAAAAAAGAGGAAATAAAATTCATATTATAGTAAATTATACCCAATAATATATTGTTTGTAATCATAACATTAAGTCTCAGCCTGTGAGTTTTTACTTAGTTTCGATTTCAGCCGAATTCGTATGTAACCAAGAAAGATGAGATAGTTTGGGTAAAAGATAAGAAATATAATCCACATATTTCTTTTTGTCCAGAATCGAGTTCTCTGAATATTCGGAGTCTGGGAAGAAACAGGCTTATTTGTAGAAAATGACATGTTTGTGGTAAATTTAGTATTGATTGTTGTTAATGAATCAGTTTCATAAATCTCGGTTTCTGCCTGCATACATTCAGGTTTACAAGGACATAATACATCCATGATTTTAACTTCAATATTTTTTATTTCGATTGCTGAATTGTTCCAAATACAAGAGTTCGCGTAGTTTTCAAATTGTAAGGAAAAATCTCTTATTGTGATAATAAAATGATATTGAGGATTTGTTTTAATCGTTAAATTTAAACGATATAAAATAAATCGGTAATTTGTCTTCTTGTTTAATCGGATCTTCTGTTCAATCATAGAGTTGTGAATTTTACTTTTGGATATATCCTTAAAAGATATGTTGCATCCACCAATTTCAATGTGATTTCTGAAATCAGAACAATTGCATTGTATCTCAGCCCAATCTTTAGTTTGTTCATTGAATAATTCGATGATTAAATTATGACCCCGAAAATTGGAATAGAATCGTCGAATTCTTGAAGTAACTAAGGCGTTGACTATAATATTTTTGCTAGAAGCATCTAGTACGTTTATCGAACCAAGCAGTTTTAATGTGAGTTTAGCGTTTTTGAGATTTGTATATGATGTAAAATATGAGGATTTTTTATTACTTCTTTGTAAACTTTCGGGATCACCACATAAAATAGGAGACAGCAGAATAATGAATCTAAACATTAATCAAAAATAGATAATTAGATCAGACGCTCTTTCATAATATCCCGTAAATCGCATTCCACAAATAAAAATATAAAGAAATTATATACATCGTTTACTTAAATAATTGATAGTATTGATACAAATTTCAAAATACATTATTTTGGTAAATACTAATGTTAAATAGTGAATATTCATCGAATAATTTTGTATGTTTTTTAATCATTAAAATTGGGGTTTGATAGAATAATCAAAATATCCAAATATTGTGGAAATAACCAATCAGTCGATATATTTTAATATTTGTTGATTTATAACGATCGTTTCACACAATCTAGTCTTTCAAAATTTACGAATAATTTGCATTAACATGTTGCTTTCATTAATTCATAATAAGTTTTCTTTTATTTCATTGATAAAATGAATAAAATGCATCAATAATAGGAGAGCGGGTTAATAAATCATTCATTCGATTATTGTCATAAACCGTGGATCACAAACTATTATGAATTCAATAATTAAAATGCGATCTAAATTAATTTTGCGCATATTATTACTGTGAATTTACTCCAAATAGTTGTTGTAAATTTTACTAATATATTTGAATCATAATCAAAAACTAACGTGATTTTTTCCTATTAATTCAAATTTCCATTTTAGTTCACACCGATTATTTTTTAAAATATGCAAAGAAATGAGAATAATACATTGCATTCAATTATCGAAATCGATTATCAATCTTAGATACCTAAAACATTCAAACAGCCGCTGCAGTACAATCTAAAGCCCTCAAGTTAAGCTATTGTCAGTTTTATTTGATTACCTATTTATGACACATTAAATAGTGAATCTTGTCAATTATTCCACGGAAATACATATGTAGATTCCCACTTTTGTGGCAATAATTACCGTATGGTTAACCTTGAATTAATGTTATAAATGCACTTAACCGGAGTGTGTAGATATCCGGAGTAAATATACATAGCCACATAGAAACGGGACCAAAATTTTATGTGCACATAACCGGAGTTGACTGTTTTCCATATTTTCAATATACATATATTGATTTGGCTTCAAAGCGTAATTAATGCCCGAAATTCTAAAAACTAAAGAATTGCAATTCACGATCAGAATAAAATGCCTCAAATTGTTCTCGTTTGTTATTTATCTAATGGCATAAACTTGGAAATAACTATCTGCCTCAAGTAAAAAAAATAAAATTATTTCACTGGCGTACGAAAAATCACTAGATGTAGTTACCCGATATACAAGCTCACAAGTATTCCATAACTCATTTTGAGATATATCGATCATGAAGCACTCACAAAGATGATAAGTAGATGTTTATAAATCCTCCACTATGTGAACAAGCGGTGGAATAATCAAAATATCAATTTAGGAAAAAATTGTAAACATAGTCTCTTATTAAAAGGCCTAAAATTTGATCGAATCAGACAATATGCCATTTCACCCTACTATGACTGAAGTGCAGGTCTTTGCATCACCGATTCTGAAAGCGCAAGTAAACCCGTCTAAACATATGAAATAGTGATGTAAATGGTTTAATCGATTACACAAAGGTGGTCGCAAATTTATACCGACATATCTTTGCTAATATTCTAATATGTTAATAGTATCTTTTCTCCTTTTTTGATATTGCAAGAAAAAAATCATGTTGTTAATGAAGGATATGTTTTCTTATTATGATAAAATTATATTTATGTTCGGGATATATTTGAAGAGCTTGATTCCTACATTTTGACTGCTAAATTTTTCATTCGCGTGGAATATCAAATCCAAGAAGATCCTCAGACATTTTTTTTAACTCAAATGATTCAAATCGAGGTATATATAAGGAAAGAAAACCAGCTCCACTATTATTCAATTTTATGAAAAATTTATATGATCATAGTCGGATCAACATTATAATATCGATGACAGGGAAATAGTATCTGATAAAATTCGTTATAATTTGTTATGCGTCTGATTTATGCATGCTATGGGGGTTGATTCCGTTGTGATTTGAGAAAATCCATGTGATACCCCATTGAATGTCAATAATTGATAAATATGTTAAGATCTAACACCCTTTAGCACTACTCAATAAATGCTCATAAATACCTAAAATTAGTAATGTTTCTGAAATAGATTTATCATTCATTCACATAAAAAATGATAGTGTAATATTTGTCGGATAACGGTGTTGCGTATTATATAATATACAGTAACAAATATCTGGTTTAAATTTAGATATTACAGGCCAATTTTGACCGATCTAAATATCTTTGATATTTTCAATTAGAGAAAACCTTCTTTACAATGGATATACGTTGATACAATTTGAAAATTTATAGTTGTAATAGTTTACAATAAAAGATTCTGAGTTATGATAAACATAGGCCTTATATTATTACCACAACTAATGATACCAGTATTAATAATGACTTGAATCAACAAATTATTGAGTTCAATAAATTAAAAATTTCCACTATAGAAAATTATCGACTGAAAACGTTTTCATTTATCTGTTTAACCACCCATGAATTATCAATAATTGACAACTCAAATAATTTTTAGTTTTGTTTTAAATATATGAAAGTTTAGTCTGCGATGTCGATCAATATTTGAAAATCGTTGTCCCAAATGAAATTGTTTATTCGGAGTCGGATATTAAATAATCGTATTATCTTAAATTTAATCGGATTCATTCAAAAATCTTCACTACTTTGAAAAGAAAACACAGATAAAACGTTCCAAATTGACATCGAACAATATGAATAACCACCTCTATATTTCATTAATCCATCACAGATCGGTTAACGGATATATATTAAATCCGATTATTTTTACGCTATTCGATTTTTACATTTTTTAAAATGTTGCATTTAGGATAAACATAAGTATTATGACTTTAATGGTAAAATGATGGGAGGCACAACTTAATCTTAAATCGGATTATATGCGCACCATTATAAACATCAAAACTGTGTTATATATCTTTGTCTTGCTTCTTTTATTATGGTAGAATTGATATCAAAGTCTTGAAATTCAACGTTGACAGTGATCAAACAGATTTTACTATAATCTGATTATAGGGATCAAAAATTAGCTGATTTCAACTGAAATACCTGTAATACATCCAAATATGGACAATCTGTTTTGTTATATCAATTATTTCATCCTAAATGTTCGCCTGTAAAGAAAAAAATTCAGCATAAACTACTTCGATTCGAGTCCGAGCGTTTTTACTATATCTTAAATAAAAATGTCATATGCTCTGTAGATTTCTTTAGGTATATATCAAGATCATCTTTTGCTATCTATGCCAATTTCCCTTAAAATCGGTTGCAAATATTTTAAAAGCAAAATTTGACAAAATTTAAAATAATAATTGTCGCCTTATATTTTACTGTATATTGTATCCAGACGATATAATTAGAATAAAATCTGTTTTGTTATTTTATATTCTTATTTTAAATACAGCCATATATGGTAACAGGCTCTAAATAATTCTTTAATAGTCACCTAGATTGTCAGAAATCTGATAGATTTTATTGAAGATTGATCTCTTTACCCACACGCAAAATTTATTTACAGCTGCAATTTTCATATATATATATTTCAATTTAGAATTAATATAAATGCTGAGAAGTCAAAAAATTAATGAGTCTACAGGTCTAGCAATAATTTATATTAGTTTGATACCGATTCACGAATTTTATGATACTTATCATCTTTTGCCTCAAACAATAATATGCTACATTTATGTGTTGAATGTAGTTACACAACCTTATAATTATCATCTCTCGGTTCGAACTTTGGTACACATTGAACCTCCCATATCTATTCTGAGATAAGATAACTCTTGATATTTATCTCTACGGGTTACATTGAAAAATATGCCTCTATAAATAACATATTGAGCCATATGCTTGTAAAGTGCTTTCATAATATCTGGTATTCAACGGAATCGACTGTTTAATATAATTCTGAGCTGGTTGCTAAAATTATTATAAAATCTGTATTTATTGATTGAATTTTAAATTTTTGGCTCTTTGTAATCGAGTTCATTTAAATAGTATCTATATTTTCCCAAAAATCTAATTGTTTGAAAAAATAATTATGGTAAACACTCTCTATTTTTCAGCCAAAAACAATTTTCTTTTAATTTTGACTAGGAGTATTATTACGTAATTTTCGTTATTTCATCAATTAACATGCGCAGAATTAACGATGAAATCAAAAATTAATATTAGCCATTGCATTAAAAAAGAAAGAAATTGTCGAGTATCATAAATATATTGTTTGCTTCTATGGAATCGAAGATTCGTTGCTGGTTGTTGAGATATATTGATAAATTACAAAATTTTATTATTCACTTTAAACTGAATGTACAGAAAACTGAACTTATTCATCTGCGTATCTAATTGAATCGTTAATTACTGAGCGAAACCAACTGAAATCTAAATTTTCTTGCTATTTTGAGTAAAATATAAGATTTTTACTGCATTTTACCATAATGTTTTACAACCCTGTCTATTTGTCCGTTTTTTTCAAATCTTGTCCCCCATAAACGGAAAATTAGACAGGGATAACTGTACCAATATTTAATAATTAATATAAAATGGAAACACATTTTTCTGCTTGTCATGAATATCATTTATAAAGCGAATATGTATAATTGCACAACTTTCCATTTGAAGAAGACTAACAATTATAGGCAGTGTGATTATACACATATTAGCTCCATATTATAATTTATTTTATATTCGAAATGATTACTAGACGACACGGGTATGACATATGATGATTAAATGCTCTCGATAGCACATAGAAAAGAAATGGTTCTTTTGATTGATTCCGCTTGTATCATTTCAATCTTATTTTTGACAATTTTGTTGATATGGATGTAAATTCATTCAACATATACTATTTGATAACTAATGGAAATTTTTAATATTTTAAAGATGTTATTCCCACCAGAAAACCCTAGATTCAAATTAATCGAGTTTTTGAAATCGTCTTCAGGCATGAATTTTGTTAAAACCGCTAAATTTCCTAACGGTTTCATCGTCGATAGTTATTGAAAGGTTTATCGTATATGAAAATTTCTTTAAATATTGCAATATGGATAGGAAAGCATCTGTTGACAAAATTAGGGCTATGCGAGTTACTTACAGGCTAAATATTAACCCCCTCTAAACTCTAAACTTTATGTCTGATATACCGAAATGGCTTTCTCTAGTTAGGAATAGGGTTCTGAATTATTATATTCTGTGTCACTTATAACGATATTGGTGACGCATATAGACAGATCAAAGGGTATCGAAATCATGAAAATTAAGTAATTAACTTGAAACGGATGTCAAAATCTCGTCTATGATCGACTCACATCCTTTAGCCCTTCTTCGATTCTAACTTCGCATTTTATCAATAAAACCAAAATAAAACATTGAATTAAAACAAATTGAGGTTGTACTACTAGATTCAGGCTATCTTCCAAGAATAAAAAATAATAAAATTTAATATTTTAGCATACATCTGTAATACCATTTCTAGAATGTCGACGGGATAATGATAAAACCATTACCTTTCAAACTATTTGAGATAATATCAAATATAATCAAATATGCTCAAAGCATGTTTTTTTTATCAAACGATCCACTTATGTGCACGCATCCATTTGGCCCATCTTTAATGTCACTGTTGATCACAATGTTCGGATATCTTCTCTTTCCGTCGAGTAATAGCTGTAAACTCATCAGGAGGGCGAGATATTTACCGGATTGGCTTATATACTCTATTTAATAATAACCCAAAAGCATTTTAAAAACGAACATTTTTTCGATATATAATCACCGTGAGCTTTCTGGTGATCATATATCAAAAAAAAGTAATAATATTAAAATAATTTTACAAGATTTAATCAGTTATTTTTATATTCGTACGTATAAAAGAGTCCTTGATAAATGTAAAGGTTTTTTGAACCACAATAATGGTATCCTCCAGAATTTTGGGCATCAGTGCCTTTTTAAATGTGTTGAAATAGAATAGACAAAATATAAATTCTTATTAATACAAACTGGAGTAAATAATATTTTTAATTAAGCCCTACAATCATTTCCTATCCAGTATATTGTGGTGTGTTTTCGATTAAAGACGTTGTCGTATGTAATCAATAAAGATGATATATATTGGGTAGAATATACGACATATAATACACATATTTCTCTTGAATCATAATTCAATTTCCTTCATTCTGGAGGTCTGTTTTGAAAAAGGCATATAATTCAATATGAATTAATCAGTTTTATAAATATCATCACAGATATACAAAGATATAATATATCAAATCTGAAATAATTACTTTCTTTCTCCTGAGTGTCCTTATTGTTTCTAATACACCCGTTAATGAGGTTAGTAAATTGTTATAAGCATTTATTATTCTGAATGAAATTTAATTTTCTGGATAATTATCAATATGAAATTTTTCCGAATACAAAATAAATCAATAAATGGTTTTCATAGTTAATTTGATTAAGTTACCAATCATAAAGTTGCGCATGCCAATTTTTGATATATCATGTAAAGATATGTTGCTCCACCAATTTATACATGATTTCAAAAATCAGAATAAATGAATTGTATCTTGCTCCATGTTTTATATTTATCATTGAAAAATTCGATGATTTATTCATGACCCGTATTATTTGTATAAAATTTTCGAATATGGAATATGTGATAATACAACGATCACGAATGTAATGATTATTATTATTTAAAATACATTCAATTTATCGAGCCAAGTAGTTTTGATGTCATCTGAGTATTTTTAAAATTTTTATATGATGTTAATATTAGATTATTTGAGTATATCTAAATACAGGGTTTCCATCCCTTATCGCGTAAATCCCCTATTTAATCTCTCATCAAACGAAATTCCTTGTTGAGTTATTTGATGAATAATCGAGACTATAGAAATATTTTATAAGTTATACCAATATTTTAGCTTTTATTTTTACTCTGTATAATAAATTTATCATCGGAACTTTTAAATGTTGTTATCCGAACGTCTTCCATTTGGACGGAAAATGCTGTATTATGAAATTTTTCTATTTTCGAACAATATTTACATTTTATTCAAATTTTGATACCTTCGTATATCATTCAAATTAACTGAATATTTATGGAATATTTTCGAATGTAAGAATCCTCAGGCCAGAAAAAGGATCATCTAATTTTAAATAATGATTAAATGTATTACAAAAATGAGCGGAACTCTATATTAAGGGTATCGAAATAATAAAACTAGTTTAAATTAAGAGCATAGCTTTGGTCGTAGACAAAAAAACTGAGATATAAGAAAGAGGTTCCATAAAATACATGTTATAATCTAATCCAATTAAATGATCACAAAACATAATTTATTAATATTTCAAATGTTAAATCAAAAATACTAACTTCCATGAAACATATATTTAGATAAATTATTCCATGAAACCGATGTGACAAAACTTGAACGACTCCTAAGAATCCATGTTTCTATTTATTGAATACAGATCGATTATTCATACTCATAATCAATTTTAATTATATTATATAATCATCAGTTTATTTTATATATCGAAATATGATTTCATAAACGAAGGAATCGATTTATAATATCAGATATTTGAAATAATTATAAATTGTGAATCATGAATTCAAGTAAAAGCTGTAATAATATATCTAAATATAATCCTTTCTGAATCAAAATTCCACTTTTATCGTATGCTACCAAGAAGGCCATTGATATATCAATAAAATTAAAAAAATATGTCATTTTCAGAATAATATCTAAATTTTGACATAATGAATCAATCGACTAATACTATAGTAATTTATTAAATGAATAGTCATCTCATTTAAAAAATTCATTTACTGACATTATTATTAGAAAAACAAAGAAACGTTAAAATAGATGATGTATTCAAATTTACTGAATTAGAGATTAATTATTTGGATAAGTAAAATAATTTTTATGATAATTTAAATAATTTCGATATTTTTATTATAAATACAGTAAACCCTGTCTATTTTCAGCCAAAAACAATTTTGTTTAGGAGTATTATTTCTTAATTTTAGTTTTTACATCAGTTGACATGCGCACAATAGACGACGAAATCCAACATTTATATTAGCCTTGGCATTAAAAAATAAAGAAATTGGCGAGTACCTTTAATATTTTTTTTTCTAATTATGGTTTCGAAGTTTCATAGCCGATGGATTAGATTTTAGAAAATTTAAAAAAATATAATAGTTTATTTTAAACTCAAAGTACATAAAACTGAAGTGTAAATTTACATGTTATTTAGAATAAAATTAATGGGTCCTACTGCATTTTACCGCAATTATTTAAAAACCGTCTCTATTTTTCGTGTTATCCAAATCTTATCCCCTAATTACTGACATTTAGACAGGCATTATTGTATAATATTTTGGGATTTAGAACATAGTTAATATAGGTTATTCGATAAATTAATTCATATTAAACCATTATAACAATAACGAAACACAAATGTTTGATTGTTTGCCATTTTTTTAAAAATATCAATATTTTGTAACATATCTTCACTCATATGGTTCTAAAAGCTGATTCTGTATTAGATAGCAATAATCATTATATTTATTTTACTCTAAAAACATGCCACTTATAGCCAAGGACAGTAAATACGTATCAGAACAGAAACCAAGAATGGAAATGTAGCATTGAAAATGAAAAAATTTCAAGGGAGTAGTTGTGACACATACACATACTAGTTAAAATTAAATCGATCATATTGAAGAAAATCAGTTCAGAGGCAGTGATAAAAATTAGATTTGACAGCCCGAACAATGAGAAGAATAAATATGAGCTTAATATCAAAATATGATCAAGTAATAAAGTCTCATTTCTTGTCCCTATGTCTAAAATTTGATTGTAGAAATAAATACATCTAATTACCATGCTATCATTGATGAATAAGGCCTTCAATCAACTTTACTGAAACCCATTTATAAACTCTAGCAATAGATAAAAGGTGATGAAGGAAGTTATTATGATATTACTCAAAAGTCGTTTCAAATTTTACTTGCTCCGTTGTCTTCGCTAATATTATCAAAGTATAGTTTTCTATTTAACTTTGAATGAAAAATAATCCTGGAAACGATCAATGTTGATATTTATAATGATCAGAAAATTTTATTTAGGCGGAAATACGAATTGTGTAATTACTTAAATTTTGCTTAACATTTTTCATTGGCAAAGTGTATCAATGCTGATTTAACCAGAATACAATTTCTATCAACTCAAATTTATTAAATCGATGTATATGATGGCCGAAAGAATCAAGCTCAACCCTTGTTCACTATCATATAAAATGCATAAATATTATATCAGGTCAACATTATAATAAATAGATTGACATACAGGGTATTCGGTCCAAATTAAATTTTTCCCAAATCCAGTTTGGTATGACTGTTTTTTGTGTGTCTGTTTTCAGTCGAATTTGGCAGAAGTAAAACCAAACTTATCTGGTCCAAATTAAAATTAGACTAAAACAAAATTTACTGGAAACCTCTAAAAAAACAGCCTCACCAATTTTGACTAGAAAAACGCTAATTTGGACAGAAAACTCAGTATAGTATCTAAAAATTTAAGTTGAAAATAATCTATTTCGTCCAATTTATTTGAGACTGACGAGTTGACTCAGCCTTGATTTGAAAAATTTATGTGCTCTTCAAGCCGTTATCGATAACAGCTAAACCGGATAAGATTTAACACCCTCTTGAACAACACAGCCAATGACTTAAAATTAATAAAATATTTTGCCATTATTTGTTATAGATTTTTCATTCATACACATAAAAACTGTTTAGTAATTTTCAGGAAAATGTATAGCATTTGAGATAATATCAAATAAAGTATATCTGGTTCAAATTCGACAGTTCCAGTGTTGGTTTATCTGATCCGTAATTGCTATTTCAAAAATTTAACAACATAACCTTACGTAAACGTTGATACAATCAGATAATTCATAATTTAAAATAGTTTTCAAGAATCGGTTGTCATATTATAAATATCGGCGATATATGATAACCAAAACAACTGGTATCAATTTTTGTGATGCCTATAGTTCACAAATTATCGAGATAAAAACTTTAAAATTTTTTCTGATTTAAAATTCAAAGGTTATAATGTCATGCTATGCTTTTTATTGCATGCCAAATATTGTAACTCATATTATTAGATAGAATATTGACAGGATGTCAATCGAGATAAGATTTAATTAATGAATAAAAATATGATAGTTCTATAACATGAAAAATATTTCAAATTAAAAATTGGATTGTTGTTTATACGACAGAACTGTATAAAATTGTATAGTCTTTTTAAAGATGTAATAATAAAACGAATTTTACAAATGTGTAATTCAACAAAATTTTATCAGTCTATTCTTGACTTAGATATCTATTCCCACACAAATACAAAACGATTCACCAGTCAGCGCTAGAAATACATGGATATATCAGCATCTATTAAAAATACTCTATTTTGAATATTATAGTTTATAGAGCCATATAGTTGATTTATAATTTGTACGAAATAGCACTTTTATCTTGTTCTAAAATTATAATTGATTATGACGTTGAATTAATCAAATTTAATCGATAATAACTTTTCCTCTTATACAGATAAAAATTTAACATTATATGTAATTTTAGAAGTATACTCAATTTTAGTGTGTCATCAATACCTTTATTCAGTTTATTAAGAGCTATAGCGCTGTTTTATTTTGTGATGGATATGATTTACTTGGCATTCATGAAATATGGGGTAATATGTGATAGAATTGCTTAGCTAGATCAAAACATTGTTTTTAATCAAATGCAAGCCAATTTTTGGAAATAGATTAAAAATATTTAATATCAATGTTAATTACCAGTTAAATCGCCCGAAAAGAAAATTAAAAAACACTTTTTTACTCAATCAACGCGCAATCAAATGGATTGCATCTATAATTTCTGTCACATTCTAGGTTCGCATAAAATCTAATATTTCAACGTGTATGAGTAGACACATCACGGACTAATTTTCATGGATCGGATTCAGTGTCGTTTCTTGCAAATTCTATTACAGGGATTCTGAGGAAGACAGTCACTATTTTATTTCAATAAATATAGTAAATTAAATTATTTAACTATCAATAATGTATTTACTATAGTAAATATAAGATTACACAAAATTCGTCAGGTATTTATATTTTAAAAAATGGTAAAAACATTTTTAAAAATATATTCATTAGTTTATACCTTTAAATTCACAGAAGACATTATCCTTCACAGAGAGAATACTTAAACTCATTTGAAGCCATTTCAATCAATAGAACCAATACCATGTTCACTATTGTCTGATGATTAACTCATTTGAATATCTATGTCCCAAACGCCAAAATATCGAGAAGACAGGCTCCCACAATGGATTAAATGGTTTTTTAATATGATCGAAACGGCTATTATCAAACCACGTCTTTTAGCCTAGACGGGTATTGTCGAACTATGTTAAAAACAACACATTCTGTTATGTCAGAGTACAAATTATGGCATGTAACTCAATATATTTTGTTTTTTGGTCAGAATATCTAAAAAAATTGATTAAAATAAACACCGATTTTATGGGGAACCCTATATTTACGTGCAAATCTATAATTATGATGCAAAATAAGTTTATTTACCATTTTTGTTGAACCCTAAAAAGCCACTCAATATACAAGGAAACCCTATAATCAACGAAAAATTAATGATTCTACCTAAGTTCGAAATTTATTGAATGGAACTGTATTCATGATTAAAAAATAAAGAACATTCAATAAGATAAATATTTTAAAATTATTTCAAATATGAGTTTATCAAGCGTATATCCTCAACTTCAAACTTCAATTTGCATTCTATCTTTTTAAGTGTATTTTGAAAAAACAAAATAGGATATACATCAACGATATTGTTGTGATAAATACAATCTTATCAGTATCCATTTCAGAAAAGCTTTTTGAAGTAACGCATAAATTATGATAAATGGTTTCAGTTGAATCGAAATCAACAATTGTTTTGTTCATATTTTCATGATTCATTTCACATATTTTGTTAGAATTTTGAAATTCGATGTTGAAAGTATTCAATGTCACTTGGATAAAATTATCCACCATTTCATAATTCTTAAAACCAAATTTAAAATTGGAAAATGTATATTTGGAGTTTTTCCTGAATCTGTGTCTCGGTTGATAATAATTGGAAATAGTCCCTGATTTTGTATGCAAGATTATGTTGCAGGCACCTATTTCAAATCCTAGGTCAAAATTCATAGCTTTGCATTTTAGCAATAAACTTGAACCCTCATCGTTTTTCATGCTGACTTGTAAATCATTGTTATTTAACGTGATATCATCGATATTAGTATCGTTTAACGATTCTGATTTATTCCTAGGTTATTAAATTTAAATACGATGATATGGAATAGAAAATTTTGAACTTTAAACGTAAATCAAATTTAACGTTCCCCAGAGATAAAGAATATACTTTTTTCTTTTGATTTGTATTTGGGAGAAATACGAATAAGGGCAGAATATTAATGATAATCAATCTGAACATAGATAATACAATATACGCCTTGAATCAACACACGAAATCTATATCAACAAATATTGATTTTAGAAATATATTCTTTGGAGTATCTTGCCAATAAATAAATCAGAGATATTTTTGAATACATTATTTGACACAAAAATCAATTCAGAGGACTGAAAATATTGACAGAAAGGAAAAGTTATTAATTTAAATCTAATTTAACATAGATCAGATAATATATCAGAAATTATTACATTCTATCTGAACTGGAAATTAGTAGATCGTTTGATTTTAATACAGCCTCATTGCTTAAAGTGAGAAAATTAAACCAACATCCATTATTTAAATTACTATCAAATAATTAAGGAATTAAATTTTTAATTATGGTTCAACGAAATATATATTTGAGAATATTATATTTAATTCATGGAGTTTATGATGTGATTTAACAACTTAATTAACGCAAACTTATGATTCTATTATGGCAATGTCAATTTATCGCGACTGCTCTGTGATCCACTCCTGAGCATCCTCTACAGATACGCATGTAAATAATTCTTTTATGAATCGAATGATTGTGTGATTTTTAACTAGAAATCAGTACCCATAGTTCCTTTAAATCAGTTTAGAAATGACAGTCATCATTCGATTCATTTATCAATAAATAACATTCTTGATACGAATATTAGTGTATTATTTATCCATTCGAAATATTTAAATTCATTAAATGCCATACATTATCATCGATGATAATTCATTTTTTGAAGAATATTTTTCGAAAAAACATTTTTTCAATACGTAAATAAATGTATAATTTTGATTGAATATATATGAATTACGATAATTTAACAAACAAGGATGGTTTCTAAGTAAAACAAAAGTGACAAATATTCCACCGATTGTTGATTCCATGATTGCTACGATCCAATATTACCATTAATAGAGACTACGCCTATACCAAATATAATGTCTATTCGATTCGAAATCCAAAGTTAATAATAAATGCGCAATTAATTAAACATAAAAACGATCATAATTTTTCGACGATTTGTCTGATTTTGTTAATGTTAGCAAATAAACTATAAGGTTTCAAATATTTATTTTATATTGTTCATAAACCTACATAAAAAAATTGACGTTATTTGAAAGTTTAATAACAATATAATATCTTTAAATATCAATGATTTGTAATTCAATATTTGATTGTGGCACTGTAAAATTATATAAATGTATATTAGTACTTATATTTATTAAATAAAGCTTTGCAAATGATCTCTATAATCTTCAAAACTAATCAGATTTTTTTATACTGTTATTACCCACTCAGACACAGTTATATATGCTCAATTATGCGGAATATTTGCGAATAATTTATTACGAATCGTTCACCCTCAGAGCGTTCTCACAAACAGTTGAATAATAAAAATCAAATCTATTGATTAAAATGAAAAATTCACATAAAATAGCATCAATCTATAAGTCAAATCAATAAATAAATATCAAATTTATGGTTATGCGCAGATAAACTAGATTTTAAAACACTCTTTTAAGGAATATTTACGTAAAGTATCGCTAAAAATCATGCGTGCCTATAAATAAAACTTTATTGAAATTTATATCACAAAGTCTGATTTTTATCTAATTGTCGCTATTTCTTAAAAAGTCTCACAATATATCAAATAATACTTGATAATACTTCATACATAAGGGGAATTCCTCAAAATTTCCAAATTATAACTATTACGGAAAAGAAGGAAATATGTGGAACAACAACATATATTTTACCTAGAAAAGAATAAAAAATTTCAAAACTAGGCGGTATCATATAGTAATATCGATATTTCAACGTCATAATATTTGCGATAGTTACCCCATTTTCGACATAATATACCTCCAGGCTCATTCAAAATGACGATGATTATAAATTCAACAAATGAATACAAAAAGAGGCATTAGATTTCAAAATTAAGATGAAAATAAATTACAAATGTACAGATAAAGCTTCAGAAGGAAAGCGTGTAGATTCTCGGATTCATCTATTATAACATTTGTTCGAATTTGCCTTGAAGTTATGACAAAAGATGATTGTAAAACATTGGTGTATCAAATATCCAAATTCGGTCTTGTAATCCTCTTCCTTATCGAAAAAAACCAGCCCTATTTCATTCAGGCGTCGAGAATAGGGAACCAAAATACCTGTTCGTTGCCTGAGATTCTTATATATGTCAGTTCTCTCGTGAATAATGGAATTGAATATTAAACATTACAAATACACGAGGCGGGTTATTTGAAATATTAATAATTTCGTGTTGAATCAAATTATTTTTTTTGTATAAGTGTGAGTGCGCCAAAAAATAGGAGAATTTTGACTTCGTTTTCATTCCATTCTTATTCAGAACTTCTATTATGAATAAGCGACAAATCAAATTGATTTGTGTTGAAAAAATCGTTTTTCGCTGTTAAAATTGCACCAGAAAAATAAAATGATCAAGATGTCACGAAAGATTTTTTGATACACTTTTCTCGCAAGACTCAATCAAATCGAGGTTATTTTATTAAAAATGGAAAGTGATAAAAATATTTCATTTAACTATTCAAAAATGCCAACACTTTGCAACATAATTTCGCCTCAGAAAAATGACAAATAATCATAATACAATACACTGGATGGATAATAGTATCAACACGCTTCCCTTCAAAAACTTTAACCGAGAGTACATTTTTAATTTATTTTAAAATAATTTTTGAAATTTAATTCCTCTTTTTGAACTCCTTTTTTGAATTTCAAATCATAGGCATTCTGAGTGAGCCCTGAGGTACGCTGAAAGAAAATAAATGGCACAAAACCCCATAAATCAGCATTATGAATGCTCCCCGATGTGCATGAAATGAAAGAACAAGTGCTCACACCCAAAACTCATCATTATGAAATAGCTAATACGTGCATTTGGTTGGGAAATAATGTAATAGAATTTCAGTTAAAACCTATTAATAATTTTTTTGTTATAAAAATTTGAGACATGCAAATTTAAATACTCGTACATTTTAAATGTAGAATCCCTTTTACTAAATATATAAAATCTATTAAAGCATGGATATTTCTACATCAGTAATCCTCATAGTTTTTATATTTTTTAAGTATATCAACCAATAAAATATTGTTATAATAGTATTTTTATATTGTGGGGCAAAATTCATAGATGTCTTGTAGATATTAGTAAAATAAAACAATGCTTGTCGCCCTTATCTACGTTATAACCAGAACGACGGGCATGATGCTGAAAATTTTGAACCAAGCTATCATAAAATCAGGTGACAGATGCTATACATCCTTATTGATTCGAAAAATATTCTTGATGTTTGTACAACAGGGTAATACCTATATTGATATAATTGGCTGAATGGTGTTTTCAGTTTTATCAGGCACTTCTACAAAATGCTTCTTTATGCCTGCAGTTAATTCTGTGCTTATTAATAAAAAGTTAGCTTTGACAGTGTGCCATTTTGATGTTGTAAATAAATTCTAAATTAATCAATCGCAACTATCATTCCAGGCCTTTAATTATCATGTCTTAGAACTCTAGATATTATTTATCTGATTTTCTAGAAAATTTATTGTTGTCTTTCAATAGTGTAATTCTGACAGTTGACCGTTTTTGCAGGGTCACTTCAAATATGTAAGTTCTTTCAATGTATTATCCTTCATCTTGCATAGATAAAATATTCTATTTGAACCTAACCATCCGTTTCCGACATAAATGGAGATAGAATTTGTATTAATTTTATTTTATAATTATAGTCTATACATTGCAGTATTGTCTTCTGTTCGCTACATTGATGATCCGTTTTCTATAAGAAGTGTAATCTATAAGTCATAGTGTTAAAATGTCTGAAATTATTGCACAATTTTCCATTCAAGATATCCGACATTCGGATGCAGACATTTAAACGTTCCATTTTATGTCACACTATTTCTCCTTAGGGATTACCGACTTTGCGAGGAGTAAATTCAAGAGTTCTGTTTTTTTATTATAAGAAAGTAGATGACTAATTTTAGGGAGATTATTGATGTTAAGCTTTGACCAATCTCAGTAAACTACTGCTCATATTAGACTAAATAATTTAACCACACATTTTCAAGACTCCACAAGATAGATTATTGATAAATTTTCATTTATATTTTATAATTTTAAATACAAAACCCGAATATTTGAATGTCTGCACCGGAAAATTAGAAATCTTCAATGGGAAATGGTGTATAAAATTATAAGAAAGTAAATGATAAATGATAGAGAGATTATTGCTGTTAGACTCATGCGAATCTCAGTAAAAGTCTACTAATATTGGATTAAAAATCTAACTGCACACTTTAAAGATCGTAATGATCAAATCTTTATAGATATCATTTATTTTTTATAATAAAACTTAAATAAATTTTGAATGTCCGCACCGAAACGCCGACATCTTTAACGGAAAAGGGGGTGTGTTATCAAAGGTGCTTACCGATAAACGAAAGCCTTAATATTTAAAACTTGATATTGACATTGGTAATTTTTTACCAAATCAACCTACTGTGAAAATATATTAATTCATAAAAAACCTTTAATACATTCATTTTAATCATAATAGTTTTTTTTTAAACTATATTAAAATAAACATTTGACGTGATTAATTAATTGTGGGGGTATTCTTAAATAGATTACAATAATAGAATATCAACAGTGTTTTTGTAAGACCTTAAACTCCTAAAAAAATATTGTTTTAACACGATTTCTCTTACGAATTTATTATTGTTTAAAAAGTTTATATGGCGAAGAACATAAAATTTAACTGTTATGGATTAGTAACCACTAAATGGGGTTGATGCATTTGAGATTGCATAACATTATGTATGTTTTTGGAGTGGCAAACACCTAAATTATCCTACGTAAGTTTAACAAGTAGATATTCTCTACGAGAAACGCAACTGTTTTCTAAAATAAAGCGTGAATATTATGTAACTAGACGTTATGACGACCGCCCGTGGCATCCGCCACTTCGAGAAAGCTAGATTGAATGAAACCTTGCATTATATATTAAATAATAAATAGACCTATCCGATAAGGGATACCCCCCACCTTTTAATATCAATCGTTATTTGTAAAGCATTCAAAAATGAAATCGACGATACCTGGACTGCACTCAAATAAAATATCCTCACCATGGATTCGTACAGACCCTCAAAAAGAACACGGGAAGGTGATGGAACCGCTTTTGATTGTAATTTACATAACTAAAACAAAAAGATTGAGAAAAACAACAATTAAAATGCTCAAAATTATAAAAGTTTAGATAGTGTGATTGTGGTCCGATCGCATGACCAGGATTCGGATTAAAAATCGTTACCGTGTGAGTGAGTGATACTATTCTACTATATATATAAATAACTACTATTTTCAGCATTTTCAGCAACTTTTACGCAAACCATAGAGTACATTTCTATATCTAAGACTGGTAAAGAAACAGGCCTCTTTATGAATCATTGCTGCTTGCACTTTTTTCGAAATTTTTTTCGATTAATAACGTTTCTTAATAAACTGGAAATTTGGAAATGTAATGGTATATCTCGTACTTTTAAATTCTAAGTAAATTCGATGGGTCAATCTGCTGGACATATTGAAATAAATTTTTATTAAACTAAATATTTTATCATTAAAATACACCATTATCAGCTTAAAATGGCCTACTTTCCGATATTGACATTCAAAGGTTATGACGTTGTACTGATAAGTAAATTGATATTTATATAGATTCTTCCTTTTAGAGTTGTTAGAACATTCATTCAGATTCAAGAATGTAATATATGCAATCGTTCACAGAAATTGGATTTTGTCGAGCAGCAAAGAATCTGTCTAAAATTTACTTTTTGATATAAATTCAAAATCGGAACCTTCGAATGTCATTATCGGAAATTCGGCCATTTGAGACGGAAAATAGTGTATTACAATACAACGAGATTTTAACAAGTTTGTGTTGAAACTATTTCAGTTGTTCATTTTGAGGAGATATATATAATGGATTCTGTAAATGATGCTATTAAAAATGAAATACAAGCTCAATTTGATTAATATGTCAAAAAAATACAGTCTTCAGATGTTAGAGATAAGATTCATGGGATTCAACATATTATAGGTCGTTTCTCATGCATTAACGAATCACAATTGGATCATTTATTTTTGAATAACTTTTCAAATGGACTTTTTAATAAGTTCAATGTGATGAATGATTATCAAATGAAATCACTTAATGATCAAAATGTAGAAAATAATTCTTTGATATCTTTACTTTCCAATATTGAAATAATAATATGGTTAATGATTATAACGAAAGATCTTTCATCATAATCCTACTCAAATGGATCGAGAATAATGAAAAAAATGATGGCTGTTAAAATAAACAAGCTTATTGATTCAATCACGATTTGTCTCCAGCTCGATGAACTTTGGGTGATTTTCATTGATGAAAATGGAATGCTGTGTTTTATAAATATTTTAAAATTCCATCGACTAAATATTCAAATAAATTGTTCATAATGTGTCAAAAGGTCTATGATTTAGATTATTCATGTGTTAATCGTCTACGTTATCATCAACTTTATGAAAACAGTAGTCAATTTTGCGGATAATCATTCATAGCATCCAAAATAATTTAGGAAAGATGACTTGTATAATTATTTGAATGATTAACCGTTTAAGATTGATTTAAGAAATCAAGTTTGACTTCAATCAATTTTATGATACACCATTTCAGTCCAGAATAGCCGACTGTCCGATGATGACTTTTAAAGGTTTCGACGTTTAATTTATGATATCAAGTATATTTTAGAAATATTCTGTTCTGTTAGTCAAAATCAAATATGGGTAAACGACAACGGATATTTCACTTTTAAATCTAAATGAATATTCTCATTAAATTAAAAGGTAGAATCTATATAAATATCAATTTACTTATAAAGACAAAGTCAGTATATTTGAATGTCATCATCGGACAGTCGGCCATTATGAAGGGAAAATGGTGTATTATGGTTCAATTGCTATTACCTTAGCTTAGCCGAAATAATAAAATGTATCCACAATATAGAATAGATCTCATAAATATGTGTTTTGGAATGTTTAACGGTTAAAGAAATACTTTTGTTATCTACTCGATTGATAAATTGATCATTTTCGCAGCAATTAGGGCAGTCAGCATTTCGAAACGATGTCAAAACAATTGTTTAGTTTAAAATGACGTCACTGGAAAAACAGTATTTCATAATTTATTTGACACTTATTTACTTTTCTATTATTAACAACAAATCGAAACCCTGGTTACGTAATGTGTTAGTCTGTGCCACCAATTCAGTAAAAAACTACAAAATGAATCATCATATGCCGATATTGGAATCGAAAAACCAATTTTTTTATCTTATAAAATTATCTCAAAGGATCAGTATCATTAAATAGACTCCTTAAGTGCCCACTTTCATCATTTCCCAGAAAGTGATTAACGATTTGTTTTCTCATCTATCATTCAGTAATATTATTAAATGAATAGAAATTTTTGCCTTCGGCTGAAGGCGTATAAACCTGCACAGGTGTATTTCTGCACAAACTTTACGTCGACAGCGATTGCGACGGTGTCTACGTACTTGTAGGGCAGTACTCTAGCTTGCCACCTTTCTGCACGCAGTTAGGGTAGTGCCGGGCTAACACCTGCTAAACATTCACCCTCGTCCTCTGCCCACTAAAGCTACGATACCAAATAGGCATTCGTTCGCTGGGAAGTAGTCATGAATAGAACTTGAATCCAGTTTCCTAGACAGTTTTTATCTTGATAATATGTTTGATCTATTGCCATTAAACAAGTTTTATACTGAAAAAATCTGTAAATGATTAAAATGTTCCGGTCTAATTTAATAACAACACTGATTGATGAGACATACGTCAACAAAATAAAAGAAGGACAAAAATTATATATATGCAAAAATATTAAGTGTACATGCATTTCGATGATACCAGAAGATTTTATAATGGATTTATTTTCTCAGCGTGAGTCACATTTAATCAAAACAACTTAAATAAAATCAATTGATGATATCGAAAATTCTGAATTTTTTAAACACAACCTTCTGATTTCACAGATTATTTATTCCTTTAACGAATTAAATTGTGTACAAAAAATCAAGGAATTTTATTTTCTTGTATTAAATAAAACGAATTCAATGTTTTTATCACCGATTCATGATATTACAAACGACAATGACAGTTTATCAGAATCAGTTATTATTTCCAGTCAAATATTAAGAATCATTAATCGATAGAAGTTAACTTTTCTCAGTCTTTTGAGCTGGTGTTCGCTCATATATGAACTGAAATTTATATTTGGAAACATCACATACAAATGCGCAGAAATGAACTTTCAGACATCAATCCGATTTTTAGTTATTTTGTTCTTTTTTTAAATCGTTGATTTTGTTAAAACTAAAACCATATCGTAGTGTGTCTTCTGATTTATTTAGATGAAGCGTTTAGTCAATTCTGTATTTTGAATTTGTGGTAGATTTTAAAACCCTTTGATTCTAAAAATATATTTGCCTGCATAGTAAAACAAACTTTTTGACCTCACTTATGAATTATATATGTTTCTATGTCATTTTTTATCATGTTTATTATTCTAGATCATATAATTCTATTCTCAACAAAACTCAAGCAGTTATTTTGAAAATTTCATGGTACCTGTATATTCTTTTACTAATATTATTTTGATGGAAAAATACACCATTTCCCGTTGATGTCTGACTTTCCCATGCGGACATTCAAAACTTCCAATGTATATTTATTTATTATACGAAAGTAATGATAAATGATACAGAGATTAGTGCTGTTAGACTCAGATTAATCTGATTGCTGGACTGTTCACATTCGACTTGAAAATCTAACCACATGTTTTCACGATTATAAAAAGAGAAATTTTATAAATTCCATTTACTTTTTTAAAATAAAAATACAAGACACAAAACTTTTGAATGTCCATATGGGACACTATGGCATCTTGAAGAGGAAATGGTTTATACTCTTAAAGAATAAGTTAAAATCATAAAATAACGGATATTAGAAGTTTTTTGACAAAGTTTAACCTGTGAAATATACTTAGCAGGATGGACATATTGCACATTCATTATTTGACCCAAAATATTTTTTCGTTTTTTAAAATTTAAAATCAGTTATGTATTATTTATATTACAAGGTATACTTGCTTAAAGTTTTATTTTTTAGTCTTATTTTATAATTGATAAATCTTGAAGTGTATTAAATATCAATGCAAGGTCTAAAAAGAAAGCTGATCGTCTAATTTACATATATGGTCCTTGGTATTTACATTTATAATTCTCCTCTATTTTACAAGTAGGCTCATTCTAGTTAATATAATTTATGTAATATTAATAGTTAGTCCATGCCGCTTAGATTAATCAAAAAACAATTTGGTCAAAATCGGAATTAAGTAATTTATTGCAGCTCAATATTTATATATAAATTGATTAATCGCAAAATTGATGCATTTGTATATTATTTTTGATGCCAAAATTTAGGTTTCAAATAAATTATTTCAATAGATTTATAAAGAAATCATATATAGTTTTAAAAATTATATTGCTGCTATGTCAAATGAAATCTATAATTACCGAAAGGCATTTTATCACCATTTGTAGAAGACCGTTTTATCATATTACCTGCGCCCTTAACACAGACACAAGAATTTTCAATTAATATTTTTATGTCTAGTAAAGTAATTTAGGAATCATCAGAGTATGAATAATTCATTTTAACTTGCATATTCAATCCCACTTTTGTACATGACAAATAAATACGTGAATTTTTCCAACGATTTCTATAACGCAATTCGCACACCCATTCATGATAATTTATAATACAATGGTTTTAATATCATCAAATAACCGTTAAAGTCTTTTTATACAGCGCAGGCCAAAAGTAACGCTCTATTTTATATAAAATCATTATTTTTGCTATGAGGGCATGCGTAAAAATAATCATTAAATCCCATAAACCGCGATGTACATTTTTCCCGTGCCAACACTTAGCACTTTATAGAGACCCAAACTCATAGAAATATACTATTCTTCTGAAAAGTCCATTTTTGCAACACAGAGCTCATTCTATAGATATTTAAGAAAATCTATAGCACCTTCAAGGTCGACTATTTCTCGACTTGTTTCAAGGTTTGAAACGTTTGGAGCAGTAATAGACATTCCAAAGATCGGAAGACCTATATCAATCAGAACTCCGAATAAGATTGAGTTAGTTCAGGATAGCGTCATAGTTCAACCACAAACGTCAAAAAGGAAAAGAGCATCAAAACTTTGGATATCAAGAACATCACTTCAACGGATTTTAGCAATCGACTTAGAGATGCAAGCATATACGGTTAAAATTGCACAAAAATTCAACATCGAGGATATTTAAAAAAGGTTAAAATATGCAAATAACCTCTTATCAATGGTTGATCAAGATCCATGTTTTATCCATAGCCTTACGATATCAGACGAACCTCATTTTGAACCTTGCTGGATATGTGGAATGGCAAAATATGATGTTTTGGGGGAAGATAAAATCTGAAAGTTATCATTGAAAATATAGCCGACATTATACGATGCCCAGCTTGCTGTGGAATAACATCAGATCGGATATATGGCCCATATTTTTATGAAAATATGGAGAAAATAAAGATGTCACCGTCAACGGAGAAAGATATCGGGTTATGATAAGAGATTTGCTTGTTCTGCTTGTTGAAGACATGCCCGATTTATGTTTTTAACAAGATGGAGCCACTTGCCACACGTCAAACGATACTTTACAACATTTGGGGAATATTATTAGAAATCGGATATTTTCACGCAGGTTCCTATTAATTTGGCTTCCGCGATCTCATGATTAAACGGCATAAAACTTTTTCTTATGGGGATATTTGAAGGAGAAAATATACTCCAATATCCCGCGATATATTGATAAGATTTAAGCAAATAGTGAATGTGATATATTAGCTATTTGACAAGAAATTCGGAAACGCGGGATTGAAAATATGGTTGTGCGAACAAGATTATGTCAACGATGTAATGGTAGACATCTAAAAAATATGATATTTAAAAGTAATATTTTGAAAATATGTTTCTTGAATTTTAATATTTTAAAAATCATTGATATCCATATATTTTCCATCAGAATTTATTAATTAAACAATATAGAGCTTTACTGTTGGCCCACCCTCTATATAAATGAGATTACTCTTTATTTACACATTATGAGAACTTGATATAAAAACAATTCTAGAGGATTCATTCCTTTTACGATTTTTTGATGGAAATAAATAAAGAATATAAATTCAATATATAAATCTGGTTTATACATAAATTCATAGTGATTGATCACTAGTTAGCAATAATACTTAAAATAAAACGTAAACATATGTCAATATCTACGAATCGGTAAATAGAATGAATTGCCTTAATTGTTTATAATAATTAGTCAATTCATGTTTATTATGAAATGT
>JWZT01001256.1:78397-99138 GCA_000827895.1 Thelohanellus kitauei | reverse complement strand
AATGAGTAAATAAGGTCCCCGCCCCATAATGCAAAAATACAGAAATTATTTAAAAAATTATTCAGAGGGTTTTGAACAAGCAACTTTCTTGACCGTCAAAATAAATGTGTGAACGGAATTTTTCCTCACATGCATAGCAAAATTTTTTTCCCCAGAATATCACATATTTATTGAAACTGTATGATGAGCGCTTTTTATAAATGCTCTCAAATCATTAGAAAATTTATTGGTAAGTGTAAACCATTGAAATGTAAATGATTTAATATTCTGTATATTCTATATTTTTGCATTATGAGGATGGGGATCTTATTTACTCATTTTCCTGTGAAAGAAAGTTATAAATGGATAAATAACGTGTAAACTCATATTTAAATGTAAATCACGTATGTCCTTTTCAGGATCGCAATGCTGAACGCTGGGAATGCTCGATAGTAAATGAAAAACATGTATATATTTGGATCTATTTGGGCCATGGGTTTTATATTTATGGCTGTTTGTTTTCGTCGAAACAACCGTTAAGCCGATATATCTTTCCATAACTGCATATAAACGCAGATATATTCTATGTATAGCGTATTGATGGCTTCTATTACAGATTATCGACAATTTTTTTCTTTTTATTTATGGTAAGGCTAGTATTTAATTGGTATTTCAGCTTTATCTGCACATGTTAAATGGAATATGAATGAAAACTTTCGAAATATTAATCATAGTCGAAATTTAAGAAAAATTGTTTTTGGCTGAAAAATAGGCAGGAAAAAAAATTATACATGGAGAAGAATAGACATGATTCACTGTATGACGAAATTCTTAAATACTACCACAAGAATCTTTAGATTGTAAAATTCTGATTTAATAAACACAAAAATGGGATTTCAACTTGAAATTAATTATAAAATAATCTAATTCAAGAATCCATGAATAAATTTCGAAGAATTTGAAATTAGATAAACAGATGACACAACATCTGATTTAAAGCACCTTTATAATAAGATCTAAACATAGTAATTGGACTATACCTCAGGAAATCAGATTGTACTTGTCGTACACCAATCTCCGTCCGACAAATGGTCGACATTCCTATGAGGACATTCAAAGGTTCTGACGTTGTATTAATAAATAAATTGATATTTATATAGATTCTACCTTTTAAGGCTGCGAGTATATTCATTCAAATTCAAGAGTGGAATATGCGCTATCGTTTACAGAGATATGGTTTCGTCATACAGCAAATAATTTTTCTAAAATTTACTTTTTATAATTAATGCAGTGTCGGAACCTTTGAATGTCATCAGCAGAAAGTCGGCAATTTTTGACTGAAAACGATTTAATATCTGTAGAGTAAACACTTTACTGGCCTATTCCGAAAAGTCTATAAAATCTCAATCTTCGAACTATTAAATTTCGTGATTTTGAAGTGTATCATTTAAAATTTACTAATCAAAAAATAAAATGTCACCTGGAAGATATGCTGATAAATACAAATAAAATAGCAATATTTATTCTCTCAATTTAAAAAATTCTCTCAGAAAATGAATAAAGTTTTTACATTGATTATTAACGGTTTGCATCATAAAACACGTAGATCTCAATTTCTATTCAAAAAATCTACTTTTATTAGAAAAAGATTCTAAAATGTCAAACCATACGGGCATTAACCAAAAGTATAAATTATTTCATTTTACTCGTTTTTAAATGAGGCATAAATCATAAATTTTCATTTTGTGCACGATCTATGACGAGAAACCTGTATGTTGCCGGTAGATAGTGATAAATTTAAATGTCAGACTAAATTACATTTTAAATCTCCATAAGTATGTAGATAACACTAAAGCTAAAATTATGGATTTTGTTAATGCCATAATCTACATATCTATTTAAATAAATTATTCATCAATATTTTTATAGAAAATTTTTGAATTTTCAGACTTTAATTTTAGCTAATATATATCATTTCTAGCAGTTCATTTCGAAAATTATGACACAAATTCATAATTGATACATTACAAAACGATAAAAATATTTCAAAATAAAAATCTAGGAGTTCGAATATATCTTAAATTCACTCAGCTCATTTTTCATTACAATTAAATGTAAAATGGGTTTAAAATACATAAAACAATACAAATATATTTTAATATTTGTAAAAATAACAAAAAAAGAGATTAATGGGTTCATTTATTATGAATGAACACTCAGATATCCGAATAATATAAATATTTTATACGACAAACATGATAAACTATGCATCGTTTATTGTAATGATATATGAATGGAAACTTGTATTTCTAAAATACAACAAAATGAAGACACTGACACTCCTCAAATCTCTATATTTTCCAAATAAGAGAAATTATTTGACTAAAAAAATCAAATAATTACCAATATATATCTTTGAGAAAATTATTAGACAATCGCGAAATATTGTGATAACTTTTTTTATTATATTCAAACTCTGAGTATTCAATATCAACACTAATCTACGGATTACAAGTTCGGTTTATATAGAATTTTAGCCATTCGTAACACGTTCGAGAATCATCGATCGAATTCTTCAGACGTTCCTGGAATGTTCTCAGGATTATCGTACATTAGCTCACCGGACACAAACATTATCAAATATAAATTATATGTATCTATTTAAAACACACATACAATAATCTCTCAAAACATATTCTGTACAATATTTAATACGATTCAAATTACGAGAATCTATCATTAAAAATCTAATAAGTTAAAGATTAATCATGATATATATATATATATATATACAGCATATAACTAGATGTATTCTAAAAAACAACGAATTTTCTGATTTTAGTAATTTAACTTAAAAGACATGGTTTGAAACACTAAGTAACAATTAAAATATGATACATCAATAGAAGGACACAATGATGCTAATAATAAATTCATTAATACAACCATTCCAATATTACAAATCAGAAAAAACTTATAGAATGATATTATAATTGAGTTGTATCAAAAAAACCGTCTATAAGTGTAAAAGATTTAAATATCCGATTTAATGTATTTGAGCATGTGTGAGTTAAGAAAAGTTACACAGAATCTAATTTTGAACGTGCGCACTGTTTCTGAATGTAGGTATAATATATTTGATATTTGAACATAGCCCTGAGGGCTGGGTATATAAAAATATTTTTAATAGATTCTATTTTACAATTGTTAGATAATTTAGGAATTGAAAACAACAAATCGAAATAGATAACTATTTTAGCTATATAATTATATAAATTTATTAGGCACCTCTCTTGAATTTCATACTTGTTCAATTTGTTCGTTCTGCGTTCCGGTTGATTTGTTCTTGAAAATTTTGTAACCACGATATATGAGAATTAACGCCATAAATACCGTCAAAACTATGATTATAGTTAAACTAATAGTAGATAATTGTCTGGACGTTACGCAAGACGTATGGTTAAAAGTTTGTGAGGAATCGAACTTAGTTTCTATTTTTTCCATTTTTTCATTATACAATTCACATTTTTGATTGGAATTTGGAAATTCGATTGAAAATTTATATATTTCAATGGTAAAATATTGAATTGGATCCGTAAATTTAAAATCAATTTCGAAATTTGAATATATGTAGGTTGTAGATATACTGAATTTGTGTATAGATTTATAATCATAGCTCTTAGTCTTTCTGTCGGAAGTTAAATCTATTTTGCATCCACTTAAAATAATATCACTGTTCGATTCATCAGCGTTGCATGTTATGACTACATTCGAATTAATTGTGGTTTTTGCTATCTTAAAAATTAACTCCGAGTTGCCCAAAGATATATCAACGACGTCATCGTTATTTAATTTTTCGTCAATACCCCTATATTATTCAAGTAAAATACAGGTTTATACTAAAGGTAATTCGGATATTAACATGTAAATTGAAATGAACTTTATTCAAAGATAATTGATGTTTCTCTTTGTTTGGTTTTGCATATGATAGAACTGGGAATATAGACAGAATATAAATGAGCATCGATCTGAACATAGATTTCGATAGTAAACTCGCCTAAACCAATAAACAAACCTAAGATCAGTGTTTTATAAAATTTTAATATATTCGCTAGTTAATTTAACGAATAAACAAATTGGAAATACGTCAAATTATGTTGTTCGATGAATCCAAGAAATACTTTTCGATAACAAATGGTGGGGATTGAAATATAATTGAACCTACAGTACAAAATAAATCCCATATATGCCATTGTATTAAAATCGATAAATAAATAATTATTTGAATTTTAAACCAAATATTTAAACACAACACATTCCACAAACACACACTATTCATTTTTTATCAAATAATAGAAAATATCCCGATAAATTTTAAAATATGTTGTGAATGATATTTATGTGAGGTACCCCCACAGGATAGAGCCTGTTAACGTGTATAGCGTAAATACCGACAGGCTCTGGTGTCTTCAACCCTCACGCCATTGACGCAGTCCCCGTGTCCCGCTTCATACAAATGGTTATCGAATTCCTTAAAATAAGAATTATTTCTAATTATAGTAGTCTCTCGTATGACTCGCCTTCTGATCTACCGGCCTCCTCCGATCTTGGACGATAAGTTGGCACCGCATCACAATATGTTAAAATATTTTATTTGATTACATAGACCTACTACGAAATTCGACCATATAGGGTACTCGAAACACAAAAGTGACTTTGCTAAACCGAATTTACAGCGATTGAGCATGGTACATCTATATATTTCGTCAACAGAACACACACATTTTTAGAATTATTCTGAGAATCGATAGCTAGGGTATTACTTTAAACGAACGATTTAACATTAAATATGGTATCTTGCAGCAGAATTAACAAACTACATTTACTTCTTTCGAAAACATTAAAAATCGTTTAGTAATTTACAAATGAATCGATTTTAATTTCAGGTATATGATGTTTATTTTTCGTAAAAATATTTGGCCTAGGCTGTAAAATAAATGTCAAATTTATGCTTTAAAATATTTGAATAGCCTTCCTTATACAAATAAAAATGTTTTCTGAGTAAATAAACAATGACACATATTCCACCATTGGTTCATTCTATGTTTATTCCAATCTAACAAAAAGATTAATTTAGTTGACTTCATCAAAAATGTATATTCTATAAAAATCAGGTGTAAATAATTTACACATTTAAACATATTCAAAAATACATTTTGCCTCAATTATTCAGAATTCGTTCATTTGCGCACACAATCGATAATCGTTTCAAAATTTTTTTAGCATATCTGAGACGTTTAAAAAAGATAACAGTCGCTTTAAAAATTTGGAGAAATGAATAAACAATAAAGATTTTTGATGTTTGAAGCAATTTTGTGGTTGTATATCTGCGAGTTCGATGACGTATATAAATAAAATATATTTATCTGTTATATACAAGATCCTGAAGTGAATGAACACTAGTTATCAAAAGAATATAAACAAATTTCAAACAAAGCTCAAAAATCTCAATTCTTCTACAGTATATTGAATTGTTTTATTTTTTTGCGAATATTGGTTACTTCACTTTTATTTTGATGGTTCACGGAGGCTATCAATATTTACAATACAAATATTTATCATTAACTTTATTTTGAATACTTCAAACAAAATAAATTTTTCAATAAAATCCTATAATAACAGTAATATATTTTATTGTGATGATGATCTTGATAAAATAAATCACGTTACATCTAGGAATGCAAAATCCATACGCGCATGTCTAGACACATTCTTCTAAATTTACATCTTATCTACGCATGCCAATAAAATAAACATTAAACTGATACCTCTCTGACGTTGAAGAATTTATTAACAGTTATCTTATTTATACTTCAAACATTAAGAACATTTTGGAAAATTTACAAAAATGGTTTGATATATTTTCTATTATTGAAATATGGTCAGAGAAAACTATATTTTTAAATCGGTGAAAAATAATAATTACCATTATTTTCCGATGAATAAGCAGTCGCATTTTCCCAAAGATTTCAACCGTGTTTCTTGTACAACTTCGTGGATAATTATGAATTTTTACAGTTTACCTTATCTTTCTGACCACAAGCCATGTCTATATTGCAAAGATATGAACACTGAGTCTTATATATGTATAAATACAAATATTTTTTGAAAATATAATGGATGTGGTGGAAATAAAGATGGCTTCTATATGCCGGAATATTCTGTATACTGATCGGAATACCACAGATGAATTGAAATTTTTAATTATGATAAAACAAAACAAATGAATGTATTTTAGTATATATAACGTCTTTATTTGTATAAAAAAATACTTACAGTATTTTCTAGAGTATAGAGAGCACCCTTTCTTAGCCCAACCAACTCATTTTTCAAAAAAATTTATTATATACATATATAACCCGCACAGTCATATAGGCTGCAGATTTCAATTCCTCTAAAATACACCCAAATCTTATTGTAAAAAAAAGTACGTTAAACGCTAAATATTCATATATAAGCTGCATCGTTGTACATGCCGCATGGTCAAAATTTCTGATAACAAGCTGCTGCTTATACACTAGAAAGGACGGTAGGCTAAAAATAATTTTTTTGAAATTATGCATAAATTATCAAAAATCGATATATTGGATATCAGTAGATAATCAAACGATTTAAACTTGAAACGTTGCTTCATTTTTAAAAGATTCAGAAAGACAATACCTTATATTGAGGGGTATAGAAGTCAGCCTTATATAAGCCGCATTCACTGAATATTTAAATAAATTGTATTTTGTACATATTTATAAACCGCAGAGTTCAATTTTGTGGAAAAAACTTATGGAATATAGTCAGGAAGTAAGGTAGATGGAAAAATTCATATATAAGCTGCATCGTTGCACAAATGGCTGGGATCAAATCTCGGTAATAATGCTGCGGATTATAGATGAGTATTTACGTTATTTATATTATACAAAACAGCTGGTTATATATTATGATGATATCAGTCATTTATAGTGCCACAAATAAATACTCGATAAATATATACACATTTCACAATACGAAATCAACATTGTAAAGTAGAAGTTGATTTTTTCTGTGTCCGAATATGATAATGAACATTTATCTCTTGGTTTATTAGACAAAATATTACACTTCATAATTATATGATAAGGATTGTTTAAGTATATTGATTTATGGTATCTATAGCTCATGAAATCCATATCAAAATATTCAGAACCAAAGAAAACCAATAAGTTTATACAGTTATAATTTTGTTATATTCTAAAAAATTTAGGTTTCCTTCTTATAATAAGGAATATATTCTAAAAAAACAAAAATTCTGTCAATAATCCATTAAATATGTAATATGATAAATCTCTACATAATTAATTATTTTCTCTGTAGGATTCGTTATCAAAATATTTAATTTATAGACAATTTTAGAAAATATTTTTTGCACAGATATATCGTTTCAAATTATTCTAAGAAATCTATATAAAAAATTCATAGAAATTCTCTATAACTTCATATAGATACATGCGTAAAATACACGTTGTTTTTCAGTTATTATGTGTTAAAATTCATGTGATGGTTGAATATAGAACTAATTACCTAGAACATAATCATGCACTGATTTAATATTTAATTGAAAGAATATTCAATAAATCATAAAAATCTTTTACGATGCTATAATATGTAAATTGTGTCAGATTATTCGTTATGAATATGTTCCAATTTAAGAAGTATATATTTAAATAATATTTCACAAAAATTGAACATAGGATGATGAACGATAAACACTAAATGCTAACAAGAACAGAAGAATCCATTTTTGACATCATTCTTAGGAGGTGTGAGGTATATACAGGTACCTTACCGTAGCGAATTTATATCTATGCAATAGCTTTGTTGTCTACAGGTATAAATCACTCGCAGGATCGCACCCAGCATATGCTATCATCTGAGAACACATATTAGGTATAGCAAGACTATAACGTGCTTAAAACTCTCCCTCTAGCCACACATCTGCTAACTATAGCTACGGTACCGAAGCGACATCCGTTCGCTGGGAAGAAATGTCTTGCGTGCCGCACCTTGTCACCAAATAGAAGAATCAATACATTTGAATGAATGATATCTATTAATGATATGAGAAATTGAAGTAATCATTTTCTTGTATAAACTGTTTGATATTTTAACAGTTGTTCACTGTGTTTTTAATGTGTTATATCGGATAATGGGGTTGCTTTTAAAAAATTTCTGTCTCTGTCATTGATTTAAGGGAATTTACATATTTGTTCTCTAAATTCTATAAATAGTAAATTAAAATCCAAAATCATAACCATCTGATAAGTATTCAAAATAAATGTGTCGATTTTACATGCTATCATATTTAAACAATTGATCTAAATTATATATTTCATTCTTCAGAATTGTGTAAAAACGGCATGATTAAAAATAGCGAGATGTATAAAAACTTTCATTATGAGGAATATTATAAATAAGAATGTCTTAACTTTTTTAAAAGTGTATTTTTTATAGGGTTGATAGCATTTAATCAAGAATAAGAAACATCATAAATGTTCAAATAGATACTTTTAGTAAATAGTAGCTCATTAGAGTTTTGTTCGATATATATTTAACTATCACATATCAGGTAACATATATTTAAAAATACATTAATTAAGACAATATTAATACTAGTGAAGACACAAGATTTTTAGGGCATTAATTCAATTCTATTGTTCACTAAACCTACAAAACAAACAATTGTTCAGGATATTGATGATCAAATCCCTTATAAACAGTAATACAAATGATCATACACGTTGCAAATATTTAAAAATTTTGCTAAAAATTAAACATTAAATCGCTTTCAAATCTTCAATGCATAGTCGTACGTTAAAGTTAACGATTTTAAATAACATACCCCTAATTCTGTATCAACAAAGTTTATTGAATTATTCGGTTTAACGTCCGATATTAAACGGATGGAGTGATTACGAGCAAATTTGATATATTTTACAACTTGACTATATATGTTTAAATACATGTACAGTAAAAAATGTATAATTTTCAGCTATTTGGCCACAATATTTCGAGAACACGGTCAAGTAGAGATTGATTTAAAAAAATTGGGCTTAATTGCAGAGAAACCCGTAGATGTGTAAAAAATAGCATGACACCTTAGATTTTCATTCCATTTGCCACGTAATAAATATTTCATCGAGCTTTTGCAAATGAATATGTTCAATTTGATGTATTTTGAGTTGTAACTTAACGATTAAATATTTTATATTGTAAAAATTGTATCCATAGGGACTGAATCTACGATTTCATATATTCAAACAACATATTAAAGATACTGGACAATTTCTTTCTTTTATTTAATGCATACGCAACCATTTTATTTTTGATTAATTCGTTTATTCTGGCATGGAAATGTCTATGAAAACGAAAATTACGAAGTATTCAGAAATATCAATCATAGTCAAAATTAAAAGAAAATTTTTTATGGCTGAAAAATAGACAGAGAGAAAATTTGACAGGGTTTACTGTATATCTGTACGAGATAATAATATGAATTAGAGATATTTTACCTCAAAGATATCAAAATACTGACTGTATTCAAAGCTATATATATTAAACTAATCTTGAGTGCTTGAAGTTTTTTAGTCTGACTCAAAATATTCAGTAAAACAGTGTTCCATCATGGTGAAATATTTGTAAAAACATATTTATTTTGTCAAGATATTTTCAAAAAATTTATTTAATAAAAAAAGGATAAATCAATATTTTTTAAAACTGTAACGATATTCAGAACATAATTAATTTAAATTAATATTGTTATATTATGTTATATTCGAAATCGAACTATTAACAAATATTTAATTCAATAAAATTTGAGAATATTTAATAATATGATTGATACAATCTGATTAAATTTAAGATTAAATACATTTAATATGACGCAAAACATTTGAAATACTCAGAAATCATAAAATTTTATTAGTATGCAACAGGAGGACGATTATCATTATCATAAATAAATGAAAAAATGTATTTTAATTCTGGAATTATGGTCGAACTCTAATTACGATATTTCTTTTGAGATGTTAAAGGCAAAACAATATAAAATGGATAAATCGTTCCAAATATTGTTACATAAATTTGGCCAAATGTTTCATTATATTGAAATTCAGCCAATAAACCAATCAATGATATGATTACCTATAGTCGAGCATATCTATGGCTGTAGAGACTCACTTAATTCTATATATATATAAGTCGCCATTTAAGGTAAAAAATATCATACCATATGTAAAATTAATTAACTTATTCCAATATTATCTGAAAGTTAGTTTGAAAATCATAATATTTCACAGAAAAATTTGTGATATCTAAACGGCAACACATTAGAATCAAGCAATTATTTTATATTTCTTAAATTAAAAATATGAGAATTCACCAATATTTGATGCAGTCATCATTAAAATTGATGTAATAACGATTTTAGAGATACTATATTGCTTAAAAATATAAAATGCAAAATAATATTACGTATTTTGTTTTTTTGAAATGTGGAAAAAACATGAAGAAACGGTGACTCGTATAAAAAAATTCAAAAATATAAAATTACTCCTGAGACTGCGAAGATACTGAGCGTTTTTAAAAATTTTAAATGAGTATTTATCTAGATTATATTGCAAAACAATTTTAAATTGATGATAATTATAATAAAATAATTAATGTAAAAGATAATTTACTGAATATTCAAATCAACGAAGAATTTGTCTATGATATTGAGTGATAAAGATCTGGTCACATAGACAAAATTAATATTCATCATATAATAAGTAATCAAATGATGATCTTAAATCATCTGAAATATTTGAACAAGAATCATCTTATGTATATATATCTCAGCAGGGACGCTGATGAATTAATATCTATCAATTTTAAAGAATTGAATCTATATTAACAGTTGCGAATCCTGATCCACTTACATTTAGTAGTATGGATAAAATATTAGCCGTGTTTGCAGTGCCTTGAAATTTATTTCATTTTCCTTGTAATTAATATAGTCCGCTGGCGGCAACTTGCAACTGCTCAAGAATTTGGACAGAAAATCATTTTTGTTGGACCAGGTTTGGCGACCAATAACGTCATTCTTGACAACCAATAGCCCCATTTTAATTGAAAAAATATTTTTGAAGAAAAAAAGAACTACACAGAGCGAAATGAACAAGTTTAATTTTCAGCATGCATGTCAAAAAATAGTTACCATAACCTGGTTTTGTATGGAAAAAAGTGTGATGTTTTGAAAAAGAATGCGAAATTTAGAAATAAATTAAACAGTAAATTTAAAGAGGTAATACAATACAGTTAAATTAATAGATATAGTTGTATTTTCAGATTGGCCTTACTCTATACTCTAGGAGTGTTTTGTTAGTGAGGGCACATATGTGAAAAAATGATAATTATTTTTCACGTTTTACATTCATGCTGAACACTCAACTTTTTCATTTCGGTCGATAAAGTTCTTTTTTATGTTCAAAAATTTACTTCAATATAAATGCCTCTATTGCTAGTCACGGATGACGAGTTAGCTGTAAAAATGACGCAGAAAAAATACTGCGTTTCTCCCATGATTCGACATTATTTGCCAAACACTGTATAGGTTAAAATGGAGATATATAACCATTTATTTGATCGAATATATTTAATAGGTTTGAGTTAAGTTAGTACATTAAAAAGCATAATTTAAACAGAATAATAGTCTAAAATTCAATGTCAATTTATCTTGAGCATATCTTCATTCCCTAACTTGATCCCTTAGTACTCCATTCGATTTTTTCTTGTAAATTTTGAACGAAAAGAATATTAGGAATATCACCACGAGTAAAGGTATAACTGTAACTATAATAGTATGAGTTGATGATAATCTTTTTAAGGTATAGCATTCATGTACGATGTTTCAGTTGAATCAAAGTCGTCAATTATTTTATTCATGTTTTCATTTTTGAAATCGCATTGCTGAATTGCAATAGGAAACTCGATTGTTAAATTATATATTGTAACTTCTATCCACTCCTCTATCTTTTCATAATTTTTAAAACTAATTATATAATTTGAAAATTTGTAGGTGGTGTTTTTACTGAACCTGTGTTTAGGGTTATATTCATTTTTCTTCTTCATTGATTGTGTATTGAATTCTATGTCGCATGGTCCTATTTCAATTTCTTTTTCCAAATTCATGGCCGAACAATCGATCAATACTAATTCATCACTTTCACCTTTTCGGAGTTGAGTTTTAAATTCATCCGTTTCATCCTTGTTGAGTGGAGCTTGAAATTGATTATCATAAAAATCGAAATATGTAATGTCAGTATTTTTAAACTCAGCTTTAACATTACTAAATTACTACTATTAAATACGATGAGTGAGAATAGTATATTTTGAATTTAAAATATACACTAAAGTTGAATCCGTTCAGAGATAATGGATAATTTTCTTTGTCTGGTTTTGTAGATAGATGATATACGAATAAAGAAAGAATGAAAATGAGCATCAGTCTGGAAATTGAACTTAACAAAAACGAAATTGAACTTAACAAAAACGAAATTGAACTTAACAAAAACGAAATTGAACTTAACAAAAACGAAATTGAACTTAACAAAAACGAAATTGAACTTAACAAAAACGAAATTGAACTTAACAAAAACGAAATTGAACTTAACAAAAACGAAATTGAACTTAACAAAAACGAAATTGAACTTAACAAAAACGAAATTGAACTTAACAAAAACGAAATTGAACTTAACAAAAACGAAATTGAACTTAACAAAAACGAAATTGAACTTAACAAAAACGAAATTGAACTTAACAAAAACGAAATTGAACTTAACAAAAACGAAATTGAACTTAACAAAAACGAAATTGAACTTAACAAAAACGAAATTGAACTTAACAAAAACGAAATTGAACTTAACAAAAACGAAATTGAACTTAACAAAAACGAAATTGAACTTAACAAAAACGAAATTGAACTTAACAAAAACGAAATTGAACTTAACAAAAACGAAATTGAACTTAACAAAAACGAAATTGAACTTAACAAAAACGAAATTGAAGTTAATAAAAACGAAATTGAACTTAACAAAAACGAAATTGAACTTAACAAAAACGAAATTGAACTTAACAAAAACGAAATTGAACTTAACAAAAACGAAATTGAACTTAACAAAAACGAAATTGAACTTAACAAAAACGAAATTGAACTTAACAAAAACGAAATTGAACTTAACAAAAACGAAATTGAACTTAACAAAAACGAAATTGAACTTAACAAAAACGAAATTGAACTTAACAAAAACGAAATTGAACTTAACAAAAACGAAATTGAACTTAACAAAAACGAAATTGAACTTAACAAAAACGAAATTGAACTTAACAAAAACGAAATTGAACTTAACAAAAACGAAATTGAACTTAACAAAAACGAAATTGAACTTAACAAAAACGAAATTGAACTTAACAAAAACGAAATTGAACTTAACAAAAACGAAATTGAACTTAACAAAAACGAAATTGAACTTAACAAAAACGAAATTGAACTTAACAAAAACGAAATTGAACTTAACAAAAACGAAATTGAACTTAACAAAAACGAAATTGAACTTAACAAAAACGAAATTGAACTTAACAAAAACGAAATTGAACTTAACAAAAACGAAATTGAACTTAACAAAAACGAAATTGAACTTAACAAAAACGAAATTGAACTTAACAAAAACGAAATTGAACTTAACAAAAACGAAATTGAACTTAACAAAAACGAAATTGAACTTAACAAAAACGAAATTGAACTTAACAAAAACGAAATTGAACTTAACAAAAACGAAATTGAACTTAACAAAAACGAAATTGAACTTAACAAAAACGAAATTGAACTTAAAAAAAACGAAATTGAAGTTAATAAAAACGAAATTGAAGTTAACAAAAACGAAATTGAAGTTAAAACCATGTAAATATATTTCTCCTATTAATAAATACCTATATCATGAAGTTTTATGTGCAGATCATGTAAATTTTCTAAACGCTTTTATTATCAATGAATTCAAGAAATACTCATCACGTTAAAAACAATTTTGATTCAATTTATATTTTATCTGTTAAAATCGATAATTTATACACGAAAGAGATATTTCTGGGATGGCATGAATTTTGTGAAAATGTTATCTTATTTGTACTAATCACATTAGATTGAATTCCTAGAAATAAAAATATGGTTTCGTACGTTTTATAAAATGGAAATTTTGTCATAGAAAACAATACATTTTAACACAGGCGATAATAAAATATAATAGTTTGGCTACAAAAAGAGTAGCTGAGATTGTGTTCTTATACAAATCACTTAATGGAAACTTATCCTAAAAGTCAAATAATTAAATATCATATCTTTGACGCTATAATTTTAACACTTTAGAAAAAAATCGAAATTGTTCATTTGTTATCAACCATCGTTTTATACTGGATATCAGCACACAAATATTCCATTTTCCAATAATGATAACACCTTCCAATTTGAAAAACTATTTAAAAGCTTAAGTGATGTTTTTTTTTCAAAAACCTCTCAATTTCGATGACATTGCACATAAATAAATCTAGTTAGAAAAATTGAATCAAGAAAATAAATTTATTACAACAGAAAACATGATTGTGAAGTATAATTCGATTTTTTATATTTCTGAAATATTAAATACAAAATTAATAGAATTGGTTGCACCTAGAAATTAATCTTATGAATTATAAACAATCATGGTTCACAATAATTTGAATTTAATGACATAATGTTAGTGAATCCATATATAAATCATAAGAATAAAAGAACCAACAATTTTATTGATAAATTTTTTTTTCTATTCGAAAAATACTCGGATTCTTCATGTTACCAAGAATGATTTTTGGTCTTTTTCATTTTGTTTTCAATAATTAATTCGATATTTATCATTGTCAGACTCAACATTTCTACCAAATTTATCTATCAAATTTGACCTCACGTTATTCAGATAATGTTATTTGGTGAATTTTTTTTCCAAGGATGAATTTCATTAACATTCTACAAAAATCATTCGAGAAATATAAAATATTTATTTATGAGGTCATACTTGGACGAGAAACACATTTGATTTTATTGTAAATTACAAATTTAAATTACATGGCTATTGATCTCTTCTGAGAGGAAATAGGCAAGCACTCACTGAATAAAATTTAAAAGAGATTAAATAAATTTTAAGAATCACAAGCCTTGGTAATGTATGAATGGGTTTAAATAATTTTTTTAAATCTCTCAACGTTTAAGTAACAAATGATGAAATCCGAGTTATCATTTTTTACAACAAATAAACACCAGATAAAAACATAGTTTCTGAATGTTAGCATGGTCCAAGAGTCAATTTTTGCATGAATCCTTGCTTTGACTCGTATGTAAATAGATCCGTGCATTATGAGAATATTTTAAAATTTTGACAGTTGTAAAGCGAATCTATCTGAATTTCAAAATCTATACGATTTTCATATAACAAACTCTTAGACTCGGATAATTATTTCAAACAAAAATTTCTTCATTCAATTATAATGTTGTTTAGTAATATTCAACTGGTCGTGTATTTGATAGATATACACAACGTAGTGTCTAGATATTTATTATTAATTATTATAATCTATTAAAATTAGATTCATGATAGGGATTTTTTTAATGTTGCATCATTGAAAATGTGTAAATATTTTGTTTACTTATAAGAGCAACAATTCAAATATTTATGCTGTATTAAATTGAAAAATTGTTTTTGTCGTTTTTGGCCTTAATAAATGAAATAAACGCTATATAAATTGATTTAATTCTACTTATTCTGACACACTATCTATAGTTAACAATTAAATTAACGAATAACTTACATTAGAGAATACATTTTTAATCATATATTTAGTAATCTAAATTCAAATGACAACAAATAGATGCAGCTGAGCTAAAACTAACTTAGTTATTTAATCCCATGTTATTGTATTATAGGTATTCATTAACAATCAGAGCCGCTCTGTCATCGTTATCCGCTCATTTGTCAACAGAAATGTAGAGGATTTACATTTTGAAATTACTTAGAGTAACTGTTTACAAATATCGAACATAATCGCTTCAAATCTTAATTGATTTATAAAATGTGAGAGAAGATTATTTTAAAAGTTGTATTAAAATTTCTATGTTATTGGCTTTTTTGGAATATTTGACTAAATAACAGTTACTAAAAGAGGTCATTTTTTGCAGAGATAAAACTTAATTAATCGTAATTTGATATTTAATTTGTTTGTTTGATAGACGATTTTTTGGTTAAATCATTTAATATTTTGACACATCTGAATCAGCATTTTAATATTGAAGCTTATTGGATGTCAAATTGAACCATCTTATACTCATGTTTGATCAGTGCATTGATCAGATTGGATGTGAAATTAATCCTAAATATTATGAATTCATAACAAATTAAGCAGAATTATTTTCAAATTCAATGGATAATATAACATTCAGCCATTTGATTTTAGTTGTGATGATGATTTCCATAATCATATAAAGTGTTTTCAAATAAATATTGGCATATACCAGCAATAATATAATCAGATATATAATGCATCGATCCACACAATGAAAGTTGTAGCAGTCTATTCCTACCAAATTTTGATATTTTAACTCGATAAACACGACAAGATATGACACAAAACCTACAATCTTTTCGAAAAATAACATCAGTAGTCCGAAAAAATATGATGTTGTCATATATAGGAGATAAAAAAATATAATTTAAACAGTTGTGTATCCTACATATAAAATAAAATATATATCTTATTTTTGTAGATCGCAGAATATTAACATACATAAAGAGTGTAGATTCTCCCCTTTGACATGTTCGAATTAATGCAACGTAGAAATTTATAAAACTAAACATGGTATTTTTGTTCACTCGACATGTTTCTAGAAATGATTTGCAATTGAAATATAGTGGAATAATAAAAGATATAGATTCTATTAAAAAAATAGGGATACTCGAAAAGATGAAAATGACTTTTAATATATTGATCTTCAAATTTTGTGTGTTTTTTATAAAAATGAAATAAATACAAATTTTTTGATTATTTGATTCAATAAACTCAAAGATTTCTATTTAAATTCTAAAACATGTCTGACTATGAATTAAAGTAAATGATTCTAAAAATAAAACAAAATCAGCAATATTTCAGGCTAAACAATATAATCATGAATAAATCAAGTTAACATTTTAATGTTTAATAGAAAGAATGAAGATAGACATCCTAATATTGGTGTCGTAAAATAAATTCAAAGGTCGTCAAAAATTAGTATTCTGAATCGGATTTACAATTTTATATTGATTATGAAATTAATGATACACAACACAAAAACATCTAAAAATCGTTTATTAAGTATGAAAATGAACTAACCAGTGAAACAAAATCTAATTTCAACGACGTATATGTCAAAATGGAAACATAATAACCGAATAAATTTATTGATTTCAGAATTTAATTATAACAGCTGATAGACATCAAAATATGTTTTAAAAAACTAACAACCCAACAAATACCTTATAGATCGGTTTAAAATTCTCTCATATCACAGTTCATCTATTAAAATTTTTTCAATGAAATATTGAATGGTAAAAGTTAGGATTTATCATTTATCGCTAAATCAAAAACAATTATATTTTGGCTAACGATTACATTCAAAAACACGAAAATGAGAATAGTTCTTACCTCGATCAAAATGATGTCTTTAATTGAGTGATACATTTCAAAAATAAAAAAATATTATGTTGAAAACTGATAAATTAATAATAAATAATATTTGTTAGACAAAAAAATATAACAGCGTCAAGACATATATACCTTTTCGATGAGTTTCATTTCCTGAGTTTTGACAGATAACACCTCTTGAATAATGACATGTTTATAATATTTTTTCTTCAAAACTTCGAAATGATACTTTTGTGAATTATTAAAATATTTTCTATATCGATAGATGCTAGTGTTATATATTTTACAAAAAAAAAACAGTCAAAAATGATTTATTTCTTAAAGATACAATAACTTTAATATTGTGTTAATATTTTAATAAAAAAGACAGAAAACATTAAAAAAATGTAAACACATTTTTTATGATGATTAGATATACAGTCAAACCTGTCTATTTTTTTACCAAAAATAATTTTCTTTGAATTTGGACTCTGATTGATATTTTTAAATACTTCGTAATTTTCAATATCAAATAACTCGCCATGCGTAGAATAAACGATGAAATCCTAAACACATATAAGCCTAGGCAGTATATAAAAGATAGAAATTGTCCAGTATCTTTGATATGTTATTTGTAGATATGAAATCGTAGATTCAGTGCTGACGTATTAGACTTTAGACAATATAAAATGTAACATTGTTAATTTAAAATCAAATTATAAAAACTGAACATATTCATTTGCAAAAGCAGTATGAAACGTTTATTACTAGGAAAATGGAGGTGATATCTAAATTACCATACTTTTTTATAACACATTAATGGGTCTGACTGCATTTAGCAACCATTTGTGTGACCCGGTCTATTTTCCCATTTTCCTCCAAATCTAGTCAACTAATTGCTAAAAATTAGATGGGTTTTACTGTATTTCTAATACAATGAGATTAAAACATTCTTATTAAATTGAGAACTGAAATTTCTGAATAATCAAAAATTAAGATGCATAGCAAACAAAACATAGACTTTTAATGCCAATGATAATTCTATGAACCATTTTCATTTTTTAGCCAATATACCAAATGAAATTATGAACAGGTACACAATAAAATTTTTTTTAACTTTGATATAAATTGTTTGAGTGTTTGATGCATGCAGATATCAATCTATTACTTCTCAAAACCTCTACCCAGTGTCATATAATACCCATCATAATTATTTTTGTCTTGTATCCTAACATATTCAAAATAAAGTTGAATCAATATTTGATAAACGCATAGATTAATCAAATACACCATCTTCAATGTAAACTCTGATAAAATTAACATTAAAATTATTGCACTTTCGCGATCAAAATAATATAATTTATTTTATAAAAATATTGTCATCGCTAAATTAGATATTTTATACAAATACAGGCAAATCGGGTCAACAGTACAATCTCTGAACCAGGAAAAACCGTCATAAACAGATGATTGCAGATATCCGGAGATAATATACATATCCACATGAAAACGTTACAGAAATTTTATGTGTAGTAATCAGAAGTGTGCGCTTGACCTAAGTCAGCTGTAATTTATTTTGCATTTGGGCACATAAATATAATATGATATATTAATCTGTTAATAAATCAGAAAAATTGTATAATCATATTTATTTCCTTTCAGAAAATAAAATATAACATTTCGCGATTAGAACAAATATCAAAAATTATATTTTCTTTAAATAATGATGTAGGAAAATTTTCAAATTATTATAATTTAATTTTGATTATATTTAATCAACTTTGTTGAACTCCGCATTTTTTCGTCTACATGAATGTAAATAAATGTTTTTGTTTGCTCTCAACTGGAGGTATTAAAACCTGCACCGGTACATTTCTGCACGGGCTTTACGTCGACCGCGATTGCGACGGTGCCCACGTACGGTAGGGACGTACTCCGGATAGGCGCCCTTCTGTAAGCAGTTAGGGCAGTGCAGGAAGAATGATCATTTTAACGATGTCATAAGGCTGCTACACCTCCAAGATTAATTTTAATCCATTAATTTTCATTATACGGTCGTAAATTTTTTTCCTTCCAAATATAAAACAGAGTTACTACTCAATATGTCAAGGAACTGTTTGAAAAAGTGCTCATCATTAAAAAAAAATGACACCAGGTTTACAATTTTTCTTCGTCAAATACCGGGTTAAGCATTAAAAAATAAATTCTTTTGCATTGATAAATAGATTTTATTGCAAACAATTCAGAAATCTTTGAAATTAATATATACGGGTTTCATTTAATCATCAAACAGCTTATATTTCATTTAGCACATGAGTAATATTAGGTTTGGGTATGTGTACAGTATTTTGACGTTCCAAATGTTTACTTTTCAGAAATATGTGGATTCTTTTTTTTTAACATATCTTGGAACATCATGTAAACATTTTTGACAAAACCCACATATTTTTGGCGGATAAAAATCAATGGTGAACTTAAACACGCATGTGGGAAGTCTAAACACCATTTTAGTAATTTCAATTTTTGTCACTGTACTATTTGGTATATTTTTGAAAATGGTTGTTTTGCGGTTTGATAATGATACCCTCATAAATGTAGATACCGTTCACAAATGAACATAGGATAACTTTTTGATAAAAAAAACTCATTCTTAAGGTGGTTATAAAAAGACCGCGAAATACTGTTGTAAAAATTATACGAAATAGTATCCTGAAAGAGATATTAATACCCAATATTGTGTTCAGAATTTACGCAGCCGTGTTTGAATTGCCTTTGATCATGAGCCGATAAACATGTGGGTTTTGTAAAAAAAGTTTACATGGTGTTGCAAGATATGTTTAAAAAAGGGTTGGGTGAAAATTGCGCCCACGATAATTGCGCTCACGAAAATTTCGCAAAACTTTATCATTTAGTTGAACTAAATTGTTGTATCTTATCATATTTTGGAATCGTGTTTT
>JWZT01001256.1:44681-60558 GCA_000827895.1 Thelohanellus kitauei | reverse complement strand
AAATGAAAAACGAAAGGACGAAATAGACCTAAAAACCCTGTACTTACAGAATTTATTTTTGGGCTGTGATTTCAAATTGGGAAACAAAATTTAATTTCGTTTTGCTAGAGAAATATCGGAGATAATTAAGTGGTGTTATTTACGTTACTTGATTTATTACCATTGTGGCGACTTCATGTTCGATGTTATTTGAACAGGCACTTGTCTTGAAATTATAACCTTCATATTCACAGTTGTCACTAATTATTCAAGTGACATGCTTGATTAAATCATAATTAGCGAAACTGAATGTAAATTTTATCCATTTTCGTCCTTTAAAAAAACGTTTAACCCGAGTAAGATCTACTTTCATAAAATCTAAACAAAATCAAGCCTTTCTGCTGAGAAAATTTGTTTTGTTATTGACGTTATAAAAAAATAAGATTCTATTATGTTACACACGCCCATTTCAATTTTTGCGCAACAGTTTTTGCACAAGTGTTTTTGCGCAACTGTCCTATTACGTTTGATAAGAATATTGTGCATTATTTATTATTTTTAAATATATAGATTACACCATTATATCTTACATATTTTCAGGTTTTATAAGAAATACTATCAGTTTGACAAATCTGAAAATTCTTACCCAAAAACATTCTTGATGTAGGCACGTTACTTTTACAATCCAAATGTAGTCTCATTCAAAGATTTGGGAAAGAGCTGCTGATATGGCTGACAAGAGTAATTGTAAAAACATTTATGCTAAACATTATAATACATTTTTACTTCGAGAAGACAATCATTTGTCTGAAGTAATATGAGTAGACAAATGTTATTACTTCTTCTCCAATGACCTAAATTATCATCTGCAATATTGAGAGCATGATATATATTTATATAACATCCATATCCATCACAATTCAATTTGATGAGGTGTTCTTCTTATAATAAATTTCTACAAATTTCAAATTTAATAAAATCCGATAAATTGGAAGAAATGTATAAACACATACAAAAATCTAAAAGGAAACATATATCAAAGCAATTATATATTCGGAGCGAGAGATCATATCAAAATAATATTGAAAACCATTTATATTGATATTTGTACATAAAGATCTATTTATAAATTGATCCTCAGCATAATCTATCAGATAAATACATTCGTGTTATTTAAGTATGAATGTATTGCTAAAACCATTATTTTTCCTTATTTGTATTTAATATGTTTTGTGAGTTGATTAATTTTGTAACAAGAAACTACATCGACACCAATCTTTTTTTAATATGTGATTGTTTTATGGGTGTGAAGGCTTGTTTTAACTAATAAACTTTAAAATACATTCAAACACTTATAGGTTGTGATTAAAGATTTCCTCGAAAAAGAATAATTTTTCAATCCAAAAGAATAGACAAATTCAATATATTCACCATACTACTACGATAAAAATCATACAGATTATTTCACAATGTATATCTGAAATTGTTATTTTCAGATGCAAAGCGGATATTAGATTGATGCAAGCTGAAGGCCAACAAGTTTGTAGAATTTGTCTATATGAGTCGAATACACTAAACAAAGCACAGTTTTCACAATAACAAATTTTCAACGGCACTGATAATCTTTATATAAAACCCTTTTAAAATATGAAATAATTCACAACTAGAATTCGAAGACAAGGTAATGGACGTCTACAAGTGAAAGATGAAATTGATGAATATAGAATCTATTGACCATACATTACATGGGGAAACCTTCAATGGAAAACGGGCATGGGCAGAAGTTGAACGAACCACAGACCAAAGTAGTTACTTTTTAACTCTTTGATTAGAACCTAAAAAACTATAGTGTCAATTATATCAACATATCTATTACCTGGTTGACCAATCATCGTTAATTTCTGTCTAAGCTATAAGTATGTTGAGTATCTCAATACTCCTTAAATTATAATTACATTATAAATTTCATTATCATGCGATACGTTCTTGTATTATCATCCTGTGGTGGTTCCATGAATTCCTTACATTCAGAATACGACAAGACATATTGGAGATTTATCTTGTGGAATCCACAAATATAATCATATCAAAATTTTATGACTAAATTTATGTCACTGAGAAGAAGTCATTGTGATATATGATGTGGAATTTTCTGTGCTATTATAGAGTTATTTTAAGTCTATGTCATTTATATCAAAAATATCTAAATGTGTAAATAAAAGTGTCAGAATTTTTCACAAATATACAATAACACAACGATTATAATACATTGATTTAAAGGCGAATCGGATTTAAAAATGTATGCAATAAAACAAATCGTTTTCTGACATGGGAGTAGACTGCATTTTTATTCAAAATATATAGATTCGCGTTTAACGTACTCATATTCAAGATTAAACTCCTATACATGGAGAATGGCAGTTCATAAAGAGTAATTTATGATTATATATGGAAGACTTTATCACTCTGAAAGCGGTCATGAATTTTAACGGAATAATATATTGTTATTTGTCACTAACCTAGAAAATTGATTCCGATAAAATATCTTTTTTATTTAGAAATATTATTACTTTTATCCTGAATGATTTAGACAAAAATAGTCGCGTTTAACCATCTTAACAGCTTTAAATCTGATATATGTAACTGATCTACGTTTTTAGATCATAGAATAAACGCACTTTGCCTAGAGATCACTAAAGGAAAAGTCTTGATAAAAATTTTTTTTATGTGTTTAAAAAATTATGCTATATTAAGATTAAAATACTTGGAAACGTTGATTTACTACCAGAGCTATATTGAATCTAATATGATACTAATTATATTAGACCTATTTTTTAAAAAGAGCTTGTTTTTCGCAATGAAATTTACGTTCGAAGTATGAAATTAAAATGTAAAATTGATTTGTTCCAATTTTACAAAATTTAAATTTGTTAACGAATCATATGCTCATATATAGGGCCAAACAACTAATCTATTTGTTTACAAAGATTCATTTTATGATAAATATTAAACCTTGTCTTAAATTTTCGGCTTAAAAATGCTTTTTTCGGAGCATTGTTACATCCCTTATATTTCAAAAAAACACTGCCTATTTCTATGTTTACTTTGAACGTTTCTGTCAATATCACAAAATCAATTACTTTAAACATACTCAACCAACAAATTTTATTACTTATTATTACAGCAGCTATTTAAAAAAATCTTTAATATTTGCTGGACAATGGTGAACGGATTTTTTAAGAGCTAACAGAGAGTGTCTGCGAATGAGATTAAAAACACAATATCTAAATCGATTTGTGTTTTAAAAATCTTCTAACCGTCATGGTACAATTATTCATAAATATTTTGAAAACGTTCAAATAGATTAAACTTGGACAATTTTCTCTGACAAACAGGTTTTAAAGTTGTATTTATAATATATTGTTATTAAGAAAAGAGAACAAATGTGCATAAAAATAAATAGGTTTTTTAATATGTATATGGTGAAATGTATGCACATGTCCTTTGATTTTATTCTGACAATATGATGTTTTAAAATTTTCATTTTTATCTACTCATGAATTTAATTGTTTAAGATCTTTTTCTTCGATAGTAATGTGTAGATCTAAACGACGTCTAATTACAACACCAAACTAATAATGATAAACAAAATGAAACTGCTTTTGGATTCCTTATTATTCGCCTGTAGACAAAAAAATCTATAACGTGTTATCGAAATGACGTTTCTCAAATTAAATCGATGAATTTAATTTACAATTAGATAATATCTGAGTTAATTACCAACGAACAGAGTTAATAATATTAAAAATTCATGGATTTTTTACAGTCGTAAGTATCAATAATAATAAATTATGGACATATATAGAAGCCTTTCGTTTCATTTCAAAACATCTCTCTCTATACAAGCATCATTATTAAATAGGATAAGAAACTTTGGATTTAAAAAAAATAATCAATCGATCTAAGAATACTAATGAATACAATGACGTTCCCAAACTTGAAGGAAGTATATTAATATAATTTTAATTAGATCATAAAATATAGATGTAGATACGGACTAGTTGATTTATGGTCGTATTATATTTTTTGAGTGTTTCTAATCAGTCAAAGAAATCTGATTATTGTATAGAGCTGGTTAAATGCGAAATATTTTGAATAATGGCATCGACCGTTTGATTCGGATTTTTATATCAGCGTTAAATACAGGGTTTTCAGGTCAATAAGGGTTTTCTCTACGTAATTTGGTTTTTCTGCAGTAAAATTTAGCGCAGCGTGTTTATTTAGCGATGGATTTCATTTCAATCTGGGTTTTCTAAAGGTCGATTTAGTTTTTCTTCAGTTCAATTCGGATTTACTCTGATCATGTTAGTTAACGAAAAATGTAAAAAAAATTAAATCGAAGAATGAAAAGAACTAAGGATTTTTTTTTAATTTTCAATAATATATTTGTTTATTGACCGTCTCAAATAACTTTCATGGTGGCGGTATTAACTATTGCAATATTCTCTCGCTATCGTCGCTCGACCTTGCGTCATGCATTATAATAGCTCTGTCACATTTTCAGATGTACTGACTTCTGCTTAACGTTTCCACCTTAAAAAATGCTCTTCGATGGTGAAATGGAAGTGTGAATAGGGCGGAAATAGCAAATCTCATGATTCTACCTGTGAAAACAACCCATGATTGGTGATGTATTGTCAAATCTAACATATTACATGATGAAAACTCACCTTGGATTTGTTGGAGTGTTTGTTTGAATGTGTTGAAAACAGTCTCAAAATTTACCTAAAAAACTTCCTCCTAAATAAGGTGAGCTGTTGATTTCTTTGTACTCAACGCCATATCATTCATCTTACTCCAAAAAGATTGATTATTTTGATTGATCTTACGTACTCTAAGAACTGCTGTAGTGCCTATTGACAATCGACCCTTTTTTAGATTGCTTGAAATCATGAAAGACGACTGCGATGCTCAGAATAGCCATGTGAAAATTCTTATTCCAAATGCATTATAATAGAAAATTAAACCAGAGGTCTTATTTCGGCTATTATTCGATTAAATATTTTTATTAAACTTTTCGTTTACTAGATTGAACTGAGGAAAACCCAAATTGAACTGCAAAAAACCAAATTTAACTTAAATCCCGTGTAATATCAGAAGTATTCATTATTAACTCATATATTTATACGTATATATTACTCAATTTTGATGGATTCAAATTGTGGATTTTGTCTTCTACTCTATTTTATAAATCAAATCTATTCGTAAAAAAATAAATCTACAGATAGAAAATTTACTTTAAAGAATAACTTTGAGTTTTTTACATTATGAACTTAAATATCGCACAAATAATTCAACACAATATCAGCAAAAATGGTTAAAGCAGAAGGAATGGTTAACCATATAAATATAAATAAATGTATATTTTATGGGAAGCCTGTAAAAATGTTTCGGTACGATCAGTTAATTTATTACTTTTTGTAAGGTTACAAATTAAAAAAAAATTGAAATGTATTTAGTAAGGTCGATTTTGTCAAAGGGAATTTAAAAAACTATTCCACGACATATGATCTAAAACCTACAGCTAAAAATAAATCGACAAAAAATAGTAAAATTCACTACATGAATTAACGATGATATTATCATTGGATCATATGGAAAACATCGTCTATTATCCAATATTCACACACTATGAATTTAGTCTATGATCCTATTTGAATGGTCAACTCAAAACATAAACTTTTGAAAACAACAAACCTGACTCAATGTATACCAAAATCATATCTGAAAATCAATTATAGCCATAAATTGATTCTATTAATCATATTTGTATAAATCTGTGTGATAGTCTCAACCTTAAAGAAATATCCTTGTCATATATTAAACTAATCCTATTTCAGGCTCTGATGCTAAATTAATATATGAAGAATATAGTTGAAATGTTGTATATTCTAAATATAAATTAAAGCTCAGTTTATATAGGCGCTATCCTTAAGATAAATTATGAGAATTATTCCTGGCTTGTGATTTGATTTTATAAGCTTTGATAGAACCAAATACGAGAATTATTACTATAACGATACCGATAACTATAACCGCTGTAGCATGTGCTTCTGAGAAATATTTTGCGCCAACACAAACAGTATGATATATTGTTTCTGTCGAATCCAAATCCACCACAACTGTAACAAGGTATTCCTTTATCACATTACATATATTATTTGTGTATGGAACAACGATTAACAAATTACTTAGACTTAGTATTATTCGATTTTCAAAGCTTAAATATTTTTTGAACATAAAAAGAAAGTCTGAAAATTCGTATGTTGTATTCTGCTTGAATCGGTGTTTTGATAAGTAATTAATCTGATGAACGTTTTTATGTTCTCCATGAACAGCTGTTATGTTGCATCCCCCAATTTCAATTTCGTATGTCAGGTCCGAAGCATTGCATGTCATAGAAAATAACGAACCTGGCTTATCACCTTGAATTTTGAGAATAAATTGAGATCCGTCAATGCGTAAATCATTGGTATTTGTATAAGAGAATACTGTAAAATCAGACCTATGTTACCAAATACAAAACTGATTAAACTGATAATGAACATTAATAAATGCATATAAGTAGAAATTGGTAGTTCCAAAAGAATATTCATATGAATGGTCTATTTCTTGATTTGTGTTACAGATATACAAGAGTAATAATGGAAAGTAAATAATGATCATACCAACAATATATAATAAGACGCTGCTTAGGGAAATACCTTAATATTAGAATAACAAATAATATTGAAAACAAATATTTTTTAAACAGGATTCGATGTTTTTATAAGTAGAGGACGTTTTCGAATACATTATCATATAATGTAAAGTCTGGTAACTCTTTTTGCAAACGTTTTAATCATCGAACAAAATAAAATTCGAATTGAGTCTGTTTTAAGATCTTGGTTATCATATTTTGATATACTAATTCTATCAAGACGTTAATTCATTGATTTTTATAAACCAACTAACGAAATTTTAATTACTCTCGACTAAAGTTAAAACAATAAAAAATCTTTTGCATTTATTTCAAAAAATAAACTTCTCATACTAACTATAAATGAATAAACATCAATACGATGAAAACTGAATCAATATTGAATCGTAAATTTTCCAAAAATCTGCGTTTTGAAATTATTCATGGAAATAGTTCCAGATTGTTGAAATATATTTACATAATCAAAGTATGATTTACGATATTAAATAAATGTTATTATGTATGATATCAAAATATTTTCACAACAATCATCACATTAAAAAATGTTTTTAATGTTTAATACCCAACGAATAATATTTTCAAAATTGTTTTTTGAGTGTTGATCTGATAATACATTTAGATTATAACAGAAAGGCCGCTTTAACAATTCTTTTGAGCTTAAACTGTATATGAATTATCAAAATAAATTGAAAATAATAAATGAGTGTATATTTTTAAAAATAATCGCTATTATCTGTATTTATATTACAGTGTTAACGCGCTTAACATATCAAATTTGTCTTCTGTTATTGTTTATATATGCATAGTTTTTTTACACGAAACACAGAAAAATGGTGTTCTGCCTTATTTTTTGGCAATATTTAATCTTTGATTCAAATATTAGATATTTTTAATAGATTTGTTAATCGAATCAGTAATTTTTATATATATTTAGGGTATTTTGTACCGTATCACGTCATTGTTCCGACATGTCATTGTCCCGACATGCCATTGTCACGACAATAATAATTCATGACAGAATACCTGTCAGGACATAATTGACAGAAAGTTTTGCCCGTTCTATTTTCTCGTTTGATTTTATCATATATTTATGTATATCTTTTAAATATTTGCCCTTAAATTTTATCGACAAAAACTATACATGCGATTTTGATGTCTCTAGGCAAACCGTTTATATTTTTGGCGTGAAATAATTTAAAAGTATTATTCGAACATGTAAAAGTTATTTGGGGGATGATCATTTGGAGTCGGATGGTACAAGCAGGTCATGGCTAACGGCGACGTAAGTTGCGAACTTCCATGGACTGACACGACATTATACCGGGTTTTTCAATCAAAACCTTGAAACGTGACGATGCTTATTGCGCATTTTAATATTCATGACTACTCTTAATCATTTTTTTAACATCAAAATGACATTTTCTGTGTATTGTGACCATTTTTTTTTGAGATGGATATCGATAAGTATTCTCCGATAAAAATCGTTGAAAGATATCCATTCGACATGCTACAGTATCGTCAACAATAACAATGAATATTTCGGCGCGCAATATGCATCGTAACGTTTCATGGTTTTGATTGCAAAACCCGCAATCAGCGGTTGTCAGTAGGCTCTACACCGGCTTCTGCGGCATCAGGCCAGCTTAAGGATATCTAAACTCAATATGGATAAATCACAGACCGTCTGGACCAAATGAATGGGAGCACATAAGAGGATTTTGCGCTTAAAATATATGAACTTAACCACAACCTACCTTATTATCGTTATATATAGAGTGTAAATTATGTCCGGGATATCTAAATTGAAAAAGCGCACTATTATATTTAGTGGGATACTTGATTAATGTTGAAATATCTAATAAAACGCCATCGAATCATCCTATACACGAAATATTTTTGTCGTGATAATGGCGTGTCGGGAAAATGGTTTGTCGGGACAATGACGTGTAATCATTTTGCACATCGATAGCAGTGCACCATATTCTTCAATATTTTTCACGATTTGGACTTTTTGAATCGAATGTAAGAGTAACAAAATTATCTTATAATTTTTTTAAATTACAGCTGTATTTTATATATAACCAGAGCTATTACGATATAAATATTCACGACCCCTGTTTTTATTTTTTCTATGTTACGTTTTTTATTTATTTAGAAGGCTAGGTGACTGCGTTCTCCCTACATTGTATGTAAACTAAAAAAATTTGACCAATAATAGACATTGATGATAGATTTATATATTTTATCATCATTATTATGTATATTTGAGATTTTTTATAACACGGAACACAGTGGAATGATATTTTACATTTTCAAACTTTTTGTCGATAAGTTTCATGTGAATATTAAAAATATCATCGTTTTATATTTTGTACGAAATAAAATCGATTTAGAAAAAATTCTTCCGGAACTCTTTTATAAATTCTTGATAGGATATTGTGCGATAATTGTATTTTTAAATGTCAAAAATCCACCATTGTATCTTAAAATTTTGATTTATTATTTTATAAAAGAAAATTTTAATCTTTTAAATATATCTACATCGCGATTAAATGCAGACTAGATCTATCGAATTTTATCTTTATTAAAAAAGAAACTATAAATCATTGTTCCATATAAATTTCCTGTTTATATAGAAGATATCATTAGTTTAACATATCAAAAATTCTCAAACAGAAACACTCTTGAGACAAACGCGTTGCTTCTACAATCAAAAGTCTATTTTCATTCTAAGATATGGGTAAATATCCCTGACATTTCTGAAAAGATGAGTTGTAGAATTATCCATGATAAAATTTATATGTTTATACTTAGCGCTGACAATCTTTTATATGGGTTAATATGACTATAAAACTGTATTTATCTCTTCTCGAATGAGATAAATGATGTATTGTAATATCTAGAGCATAATATCTATTTATTTGATTCCCTATCCATATAAATTAAATTGGGCAGGTTGTTCTATATATAATAAATTTCTAAAAATTTCAAATTTATTTCATTCCGATAAGTTCGAAGTTACGTGTAAATGCATAATAAATTCGAAAGGGAAACATTTTTAAACGCAATTAAATTTTCGGATTTAAGATAATATCAAAAGAATATTGAAATCCATTTAAGTTGATATTTGAACATAATAATCCATTGATGGATTTATCCTCAACATAATCTATCAGATAAAAATATTCGCATTATTTATGTATGAACGTATTGCTAAAAAAATTGTTTTTACATATTATTTTCCATATTTTTTTTAATAAATGTTTTGAGTTGATTAATTTGGTAACAAAAAACGACATCGACGCCAATCTCTTTTATACGTGGCTGTTTTATGAGTGTGAAGGATTGTTTTACACAAAAAACGTAATAAAACATTCAAACACGTAGAGTTGGCGATTTGAGATTTCCAAAAACAATGACCAATCTATCGAAAAAAAGAGAGTTCAGCAATGTATTCAGGATAATTCTAAAAGATCAGTCATGCAGATTATTTTAAAATGTATTTCTGGTTATTTTCATTTTCAAAGCGAATATTAGATTGATGCAAACTGAAGGTCAAAACGTTTGTAGAACTTGTCTATTTCAAGTATATAACTATTAACAAATTTCGGTAGTCACAATAAAATTATTTCAACTGCAATGTTAACTTTTATTGAAACACATTTATTAAATGAAATAATTCACAGCTAGAATTCGAAGACAAAGTAATGGCCGTCTACAATTGAGAGTGGAAATCGGTGAATATAGAATATATTGAAACAAACATCGAGTTGGTTACTTTCAATGATAAACGGGATTAGGCTGGCCGTGAACGAACCTTTGATCAAAGAAGTTACTTATTAACTTCTCGATTAGAACCTAAAACGACCTGATGTCAATTATTTTTACATATCGATTACCTGGTAGCCCAATCATCGTTAATTTCTGTAAAGCGATACGTATGTGGAGTATCACAACACTCCTTAAATTATAATTTGATTCAAAATTTCATTATCATGCTATAAGTTATTGTATTATAAACTGTGGTGCCTCCATGAATTCCTTACATTCAAAATATTGACAATAAATATTTGATATTTATCTTGTGGAATATACAAATATAGTCAAATCAATATTTTATTTCTAAGTTTTATTCTGATAGAAGAAACAATGATAATCTATGATGTGAAATTTGCCGTCTTTTTATAGATGTATTTATAGTATATGCCATTTTCATCAAAAATTTCCCAATGTGTCAATCAAGGTCTCAGAATATTTCACATATAAAATTATACAACTAATATACTGCATTAATTGAAACAACTCCAAGTTACTTACCTAATCAAAACACAAAATGATTTTCTGACATCTGATAAGAAGGTGCATTTTTGTTAAACATAGATATATTTGCCTTGAACGTACTCATGCTCAAGATTAGAACTAATATACAATGAGAATTTCAGTTCATAAAACGTAATTTATGATTATACATGGAATATATTAACACCATGAAAGCGTTCAAGAATTTTAACGGAATAATATGTTTTTAGTAGACATTACCATTGAAAATTGATTCCGATAAAATATGCTTTTTTAAGGAGTATTAAAACTTATATCCTGATTAATTTATACAAAAATAGTCTCTTGTCATCCATATTAACTGCTTAAACATTGATATATGTAACTGATTTACATTGTTGGATCATAGAATACAAGCACCTTTCCTAGAGGGCGCTCAAGGAATTTTCTTGAGAAAAAATCAATTTTATCGGTTCAAAAATTTAGCGATATAACGATCAAAAATACTTGTAAATGTTGATTCAATCACTCAGGTATTTCGGATCTAACATTCTATAAATGACACCATTGTCGTCCAAAATGGCCGACTTTCCGACGATGACATTCAAAGGTTCCGACATTAACTATATAAGTTAATTGCTAATTATCGATTCATCCTTTTAGAGTTGTGAGAATATTAATTCTGATTCAAGAGTGGAATATCTGTTGTTGTTTACCTAGCTTTGGATTTTCCAAACAGCAAAGAATCTTTCTAAACTTTACTTTTTGTAATAAATTCAATGTAGGAACGTTTGAATGTTATCATCGGTAAGTCGGCTATTTTTGGTGTTAATTGGTATATATCAGCTCTATTTTTTATTCAAAATTATTTTGTTTCGCAATTAAATTTACTTTCAAAATATGACATTAAAATGATAAATTAATTAGTTGCAGTTTTACAAAATTTTAAATTGTTAAGAATCATATTTTCATATATAGGGCCTCAAAACTAATCTGTTTGTTTCCCAAAATTCATTTTAGTATCAACATTTAACCTAGTCTTAAATTATTAGCTCAAAATATTTTGTTTTGGAAAATAGCGTTCGTCACCTTCCTATCTCAAAAAACAACACACTGCATATTTCGATGTTTACTTTGAACGTTTCTGTTAGTAGCAAAAAAATTTACTTCAGACACATAAACGAACCAATCTTAAAGTTGTTTCACCTATTTAATCACTCTAAATTAACGCAGTAATGTTAATAAAAAGTGTAAGGATGTTTGGGGCAACTGAGAACGGATTTTTATAAGCGCTCATAGTGTCTGCGAATGACTTTATAAACACAATATCTCAATCGTTTTGTGTGTTTAAAAATCTGCTGATCAACATGACAATTATAGTTTAATAAATGTATTGATACCAGCTCCATAGATTAAATATTTATAATTTTCACTGCATAATAGGTTTTGAAGTATTATTTATATTAAATATTTATAACGAAAAAAGAAAAAATGTGTATAAAAATAAACTATATTGTTAATATATATTTGCTGAAACGTACCTACATGTCATTCGATTAAATTCAGACAATAAAATATTTTAAAATTGCCATTTTAATCTATGTGTGAATTGAATTGTTAAAGATCGTTTTCTTCAACGTAGTAATGAGTAGATTTAAGCGAAAAATCTAATTGTAACACATAACTGATGATGTTGCACAAAGTGAAGCTGCTTTTTGGAAACTTTTTATTCATCTGTAGACATAAAAACCTATAAAATGTAATCAAATTTACATTTATTAAATTTCATCGATGAATTGAATTTAAAAGTCGATAATATCGGAGGAACTTACCAACGAACCGAGTTAATAATATTACAACCTCATGGATTTTCTAAAAGTTGTTAGAGATTATTATAATAAATTATGGAATTAAATAGAAGCCTTTCGTTTCTTTATGTCAACGGCTGGAGGTGTTCAAACCTGTACCGGTGCATTTATGCACTCACTTTACGTCGACCATGAATCCGACGGTGTCACGGTACTTGTAGGGTAGTTAACCCGGTAGGAATCCTTCTGCTCGGAGTTAGGGTTGTGCAAGGTTCATACTGCTAAACATTTAAACACTATCATCGGCCCACCTAAGCTACATTACAAAATCGGCATTCGTTGTCTGGGGAGTAATATATTGAAGCCTTTTGTTCCATTTCAAAACATCTGTCTATATTCAAGCTTGACTATATAATAGGATAATATACTTTGGATTAAAAAGAATTCAATAAATTCTATCTTAGAGTATAAATGAATACAACGATGTGCATAAAATTGAAGGTTCGATATTAATATAATTTTAATATTACTTTGAGCAAAAAATATAGATGTACACAGAGACTAGAATATTTATGATCATAAGATATTTTGTGATTTTCTATCAGTCAATGAATTTGGTTAGTTGTGTAGAGCAATTTAAAACGGTAGATCTTTTGAAAAATGGCATCTACTGATTGATTCTGTATTTTTTATGTCAGCGTTAAATATTATCAGAAACATTCAATAATTTACTGTAATATATTTATGAGTATATATTACTAAATTTAATAGAATTCAAATTGTAGTTATTGACATCTTCTCTCTATTATTTTATAAATAGTATCTATTTGTAAAAATACATATATCTGCCGATAGAACGTTTGATTTTTTTTCATTCTGAACGTAAATATCGTACAAAAAATTCAAAAAATATCAAAAACAATTTTTACAGCACAATGATTGGGTAACCGATAAAAAGATAAATAAATGTATTTAAATGGAAAGCCCATTAAAATGTTTCCGTAATATCATTAAATTTATTACTTCTTTCAGTAATGTTACAAATTCAAATGTTTCGGATATTGTCGATTTCGTCAAAAAGGCAATTTTTTCACTATTCCATGACATATGATCAAAAACCTACAGCTAATAATAAATCGAAAATGAATATTGAAATTCACTACAAGAATTGACGATGATATCATCATTGGATCATTAAGGAAACATCGTATGTTAATTAATATTCATGTACTATGAATTGAGTCTGATACGATTTTAATAATGTTTTCAAAACATAAACGTTTTGAAAACAACCAACACGCATCAATTTATACCAAAATAATATCTTAAAATCAATTATTACCATAAATTGTTTTTATAAATCATACTTTTAGAACTGTGCGATGGGCACGATCCTACAGAGCTAAACCTTGTGATATAGTTATTAGTTATTTTTTTACATCCAAGGTGAAAATATCAGTTAATTTAAGATTGAAAACACAAAATAGAAATGATTATAAATGTAAATTAAAGCTGATTTAATTAATCTAATATATTTAGAATAAATCCTGAGAATTAATTCGTGTTCTTGATTTAATTTTATTAGCTTTGACAGCACAGAGTAGGATAGTCACCACGGTAATAATCATGATAATAATAACCACCGCAACATATGCGGAAGATGAATGTTTTGCACCAACGCATACATTGTGATATATGGTTTCTGTAGAATTAAAATCTGCCAATGCTTGAACAATATACTCATTATTCACGTTACATGTATTATTTGCATCTTGAAATTCGATTAAGACGTTATTAAGAGTTAAAATTATTCGATAAAACACATGGTTATAGTTTTTAAACCTCACGTCAAAATTTGAAAATTGATATGTTGTGTTTGTGCTGAATATGTGTTTAGATCCATAGATAATCCAATGAGTTGTTTTATTAGAGCTTAGAACAGATGTTAAGTTGCATCTCCCTATTTCAATTCCGCCACCCAAATCCGATGCATTGCATTTCATCATAAAGGACTTATCATTATTATCACTATTAATTTCCATAATTAATCCATTTTCATCAATATTTAATTTGCTGATATCTTTGGAATAAAATGATCCCCAAGCATTTCTATGTTATTAAATTCAAATACTGATCAAAATAATAATGTATGGCGGAATTTACAGATACGTTGAATTTAGTAGATCCAAGAGTTAAATTATGTGACTTTACAGGATCAGGATTTGTATTCGATAGAAATATGAATGCTAAAAGAAAGTAAATGATCATCATACTGACAATATATAATAAGATTTGATGGTCCTTGCGCAATAAAAAACAATACAATCATATCAACAAATTTAAAAACATTTTTTAAAGAGGATTTAGTGCTTTAATAAACAATAAACTTTTCGAATACATTTTCAGACCAACTATTTTATGTAAAGACTGGTATCTGTTAACGAAATCGTATCAGTTATCAATCGAAATACAATTGATTGAGTGTGTTCTATGATCTTAGTAATCATATTTTGATATACTAATTTTATCAATATGTGAATTCATTGATATTTGTAAAACGAAGCTCTCATAAATATAACAAACAGACTAAAATTAAACAATGAAAAAACTATTACAGTTGATTATTTAAAAATATATACACAAATATTTGTTAAACATTTTAATAATAAATAACAAATATGAATACGATGCATACTCATATTAAATTGAATCATATATTTTAAATAATATATGTTTTATACTACTCTTGAGGCAATAAGTCATGAATAATTGTAATTATTTTTTTAACAGTTGTATGATATACGATATTAAGTCAATGTTATTATGTATGATATCAAAATATTTTCAAAACAATCATCAGATTAAATAAAAAATATTTATATATAATATCTAACGAATAGTATTAGCGACATTGTTTTCTGAAAGTATCGTTCAGAAAATACATTAAGTTTATTACTGAAATTCAACTTAAAAAATTGTTGTTTGAGTTAACACTCTATGTGACTTAAAAAATAAACCTTAAATAACTGAATGAGACGATATTTAAAAAATG
>JWZT01001255.1:0-12368 GCA_000827895.1 Thelohanellus kitauei | reverse complement strand
TTTTTTTATACCTCATATGATTTTTACCACAAAACTATCAATTACAAAATTCTTATTAATACCATAAAAATGAATGAAAACGAAATTGAATATTTTATATTTTTAATTCTAGCAAACAGATGACTTCTTCGACTATGTACGGATGATGAATTCAAGCAACTTTGATGTCAATAACAAATTTATATCATAAAATTTTCCAGGTTGAAAATATGAAATAACATTAGATTTTTGAACTATTCAAATTATATAAATGGTTACAACTGGTTCTGAGCATGTTTAAATTTCCATTTTTGCTTGCAGAGGAACATTTCTGTGGACATCTATTGCCATCGAGGTTGATTTTAATTGACACAATTTTAAAATTCATATAATTTTTATGATAATCTATCAGATTTCGTTTACAGTATAACATTAATGACATTCTCTTCAAGCTTTAGAATTTTGTATGAATTCGTTTTGATCAATATTATGGTTAAAATAAAATTTAGGACTTATAAATAGGAAAATATTATAACATATTTTCTCGTCTAATATATGTAAAAAGCTTAAATCTCACATTGTTTTTCATTTTAAATTACAAATTATTTTATATCATCAATATTTATATTAGACATTCGATTCAGAGATCAATATATATTTATAACAATAGAATAGATCGTTCTCTGTGTTTTCTCGTTTTTAGTATGCATCGTTCCACGCCGCGCATGTACAAGCTTGATGTTGTTGTGTTCATTCCCTATACGCCGAAACTATGACTGAATTTTAAAAATATCATTCAATTAATTATGGATTACATAATAAAATCCGAGAGATGTTACACTCAATAGTGCATATATTTTTCGACAAATTGTGAGAATTTTCTTCGATACTTACAAAAATATTTAAAAAGAGTCATCTTTGGTATAATTTTCTATGCCAATATATCCTTATGTCTTATGATTCATCACATTTTGAATATGTTTTATTAATTTTGAGATACATTTCTGTTAAAACAAAAATATGGAACATTTGACGCCCAAAGGTTGAAGAATATTTGTGTTAGCTTGCATCTGTTTCTGTTCAGGAGTTTTTTCCTGGATCATATGTAAATATATTCATGCAGACTGCATTTAAATGATGATAGCAGCTGTTTGAAAAACACGAATTACTAATATTGGGACAGTTGATGTCTTAATCGCTCGTGTTTTGATTATGAATTATTTATATTATTGGTAAATGTTATCGTACGTTTATTGGATTTTCGTGTTTTAAATGTATAGAGATCAGTAGTCATAACTAATTATATCTACAAATAGAAATCAATAATTGTATAAGAAACTAAATATTTTTGTGTATAAACTTCAAAATACAGTTTATTTATGACATAATTTTAATTATTAATTATATATGAAAAATTATTTTTCAGAAACGGTCACGAAAAAATGTTCTTAGTTTGGTTTGTAAACCTGAATTTATTTTGATATGTCATAACTATACTTGATACGCTGGTTGATCGAATTCTGTTTTGTGTAGTGTTAGAATTATTCAATGATCCAATCATCAATGTGACAAACGGATTCTATAAAGTTCTTTTTTAGGAGGGATTCCGAATTTTTGACAACATATTGTAATTTAATGCAATTTTTTGCTGCTTATTGTTTTTTTAAGCTGATCAATAACCCCCTGCGTTCATACGAGTTATTTGTTTGATATTCTTTGATTAGATAAACTTTTTGATAAATCTTGAGGCATATTTAAGAGTCATATTCTCAATGAAAAATTATCCTCCAAATGCAGCTTTCTAAGATACATTGGTTACAGTTCATTATCGAGTTCATTCATTTTCATTTCAACCGAATCATCTTTTTAATATCTTATTTTCACCCCTGTCTTGAAGGTATAAAAACCTGCACTGTCACATTACGGGATAGACTTTAAATCAACTGCAATTACAATGTTGCACACATGCGACCGTCTCTTCTAAGGCGTCGTATTTCCCATAGGCAGATTATATTCACACACAGACTCATGTAATGCACGACTACCACTTGATAAACAGTCATCCACTTTCCTTGGCGCTCTAGTGCTACGATACCAAAGCGGCATTCGTTCGCGGGAAGGCATTATTTCAAACACATCAATCAAATGAAAGGGTATGATTTGAAATTAATAGTAGAAATGAAGATAATATCTAAAGATTTAAATTATTAATTTGTGTTTTATATTGAGGTCTGCGTCTCTCGCACGTAGCCATATTAGGTCACTGGTATTTTTGAAGATTTTATTGAGTCCTTAACTCATCAGATTTGGCCTAATATTCTCCAAGATTCCCCTAAATTTACATCGCCCTCAAATTTGTCTTATAAATATCGAAATGAGTCAAATTCGGTTGTATGACTTCTTCTTTGTCGACAAAACATATGAAAGTATATGTCGATAAATATCGACATTATCATCAACCGAAATTTCTCAAACTCTAAAATTCATCAGATCTTTATTCTTATATTCAGAACGGGCATATCAATTAAATTTACTTAATTATTTGGGAATACAACAATAAAACAAACGGTTGTTATTAATGAGTTCATTGAGAAACAAATGTATTCATGACTTAAAATATTTGGAAATTCATAGTTTGTTCTCATTAAATGTCTAACTAGTACACACAGTGTCTTTTGACTAAGATGTATCTGTTCGTATAATGCATATTTTTCGAGAATACCGTGATTTAAGAAATCTATATAGATATTTGTCATTACTTAAACCTATAAATCTATTAAATATACGACCATATGCACTTTTTAATGGATTCATCACCGCAGACAAAAATTTTTTAAATAACTATTAAATTATATTGACAGCTCTGTATTATTTATTTCTGATTGACTTTATGACGCATCAATAAAAAATTCTAAGAACGGGGTGTATATCAGACAAACCAAATATCCGCCCAAAGGTTTGTTTAATTTTGTTGATAACACGGACGTATGAATAAATTAAGGATCTGAAATCATTAACCTCTCTTTTACAGATTCGGGTCGAGACATAACATAAATGGGCTATTCGAGAAAAGTAAATATATATCACCATTTAACTTTTTAGGCATATCTGTGCACATCAACTCGTAACCCGGATCTGAGAGTATTGTAGGCATATTCATAATGACAAGTTAGTAAATGGGACAAATCATTATGCGAAACATAATGAATGGACATAAAAATATCATGAATGCAACAAAGTAAGTAATCTATGATATATAAAAACATTTCCTCGATTTGCTTGAGAGTAATCGTTAAAAATTAATTCCTCTTGCGATTGTTAAACGGATTTGTATTTTTTTGTATATTTAGCTTAAGTACATTCTGAGATAGAATATTAAAAAATATATATGTAAATATATAGAAAATGATTTTTATGAGATTCTATTAAGTGGTATATATCGATAATCTATCTAATTTTTCAAAATGAATGATACGATTTTGAAGGCTATTGACTGGGAATATTTGTTGGTAAGGTTTGAAAAGAGTCACAGAATGCTCAATCTTTCTTAAACCTATTCTCCTGAAGCGGTCCACAGTTACATCAGAAGAAGATTAAAAATAATTCACCAAAAAACATCATTACGCAACCATGGTTGAACGTATGTTCTATTTAAATTTGACGAGCATAACAAAATATAAATGACATAAAGAGGTTGGAAACTGAAAATCGATTTTTGTGTTATTTGTTTTAATCTATATAAAGTGGTGCTTTTGAGTATACTTGACTTTCTTTTAATCCTGCATGAGTTACATAACCCATTAAGTATAGATTTAGCCGAAAAGTGGTATAAACGTGAATTCGTTGCGGCTGACGCTTTTCAATGGTTACTCCATTTCGGCGTGTCAAATGAATCTTTTAATTGTCGAGATCACATTTTAATATCCCTTGATTTCATCATCTGAATACTAAATAGGTGTTGATGATTATTAACTAAATAAATAAATATGATAGTAGGAATAACTTATCGTTTATTAATGCAAGCCATATTAACACAAGACCTGTAATGCATTTGACAATGTTCAAAGATTTGGGAAGATTCAAACATGATTACTTTATTGTAAAAAAGTACAAATATTATCACGAATAAGTGTTTATACTTGAGTGATTGTCACAGATGATTCCCTGAAGTTTCCGAACATTATAACTAGACGCCTGGCTAAGTAAACAAATTAACTACCCATTTTAACCATATATTGTCGGAAGATATCCTGCCATCCTAACTATAAGTAGCGGTATTTTTCCGAGATTCGAACCCTGCGTGGTGAATGTCTTAAAAAATAAATTTGTTGAAAATTTAGCAGGCGTAACTTGAATAAAGGCTGGCACTGCATTGGAAAGTACGGTACTAGCCGCAACATCAACTATGTAATACAATTTATAAATCACTGAATTTCCGTATAAATTAGATAAGAATATTTTAATCCTTATGATTCTTCAAACGAATTTTAAGACCAAATAAATTAGTACTTAGTTAACGAAAATGTTTTACCTTTAAATTCAGGTATTCAACCTTAGTTGAGTGAAATATTATGTGATTTTTTCGACATTTTTTGAATGGTGGATGATTAGGATGCGGTTGTATGTATTAAGCGTGAAGTAAAATTGTCAAAATCAATATTGTTAATTAATTTTACCTTTAAATAAATGTTGACGAAACAAAAGTTTTTTGAAAAAATGAATTTTGGCAGGAGCTACATAAACAATTTCTGCACTTACTATAATAATTTCTTCGCATGAACGGAATAAATGTTTCATAGTATTCAGAAAACTACAGTTGATATAAATTTAAAAATTCTAATAATTTTATCGTTTATAAACGATATTTTTGTCGCTGTGATTGTCCGCTTTCAAAAGTATCTGTTTAGTTTGTATATTTGTTGTTAAAATTAGAGGTAGATGAAATAATTAAACTGCTGAATGCACTGAATTGTCTTAATTTTTGTCATGTTAATTTATAATACAAAATTGCCTAACATCATAGCGCAGGCGGAATATAACTCATTTCGCCATTAATTGATCAGTGTTCTTTATCCATTTATATTTAATGTTGTTTTAACCTATGAGTGTGGTAACGTAAAAGTGTAGTTGTAATTTAATGAAATGATAAAAGTCTCTTTTAATTTTGCCTTGAAAAAGTTTTGGCGGCATTTACACGCGATGATACATAAGTTTTCATACACAATATGTAGTATTTTCCTCAAATCAATTCCATTTATGTACCTAGATGGGCTGACAGCCGAATAAATAAAAGGTCTTTTAGACTCATAATTTTGTAATCCAGCCGCGAGTCAGTGAAAGTTAAAAATGTGTTCATTTTTTTTATGCAAAATAATGACTTCCATTATGAACATGACAGGGTTAACTGAAATGATAAGGCGCCAGACAAGCCAGTCGGTCGATGATAACCAATACTCATATATATTTTTCAATAACAGAAAATTAAATACGAACCTTTACCATTGAAAAAGTTAAGTGATTCTTCAAATGATCTCCCAAGCTTCAAGGTCAATTTAAAGCCTGTACAATTACAAGAGGTGGTCTGATGATGAAAAATCATCCCCATTTATGTGTTTTCACAAAATAAGATGATATAATCAATTGTCATTGATGTAATTACATACCACGAATCTTTAGATCAAAATTTTAGATCTCGTAAGTTTCCCGATTCCAATCATTTACATATTCATTTATAACGTGTCACTCTTACCAAAAACGTAATTTTAATTTTATTTGTAAAATTATGATAATGTTTTTGAATCTTCTTCAAAAAAGACGGTAATGGTTCTGATTTTTATACTTAATTATCTTTGATTTATTACCCTGATGTGATAAAATTGGTTTTGGATCCAAGGGTTGTTGATTCGTTGTTTCATCTTCCATTACAGAATCATTATCAGATTCTTGCCCGACGTATACTTCTTCAAAGCGAGCTTGTTTATAAGGAGGTGATCCAAAATCGTTTGTCTGTATACGCTTTCCCAACAGAGAAATTCGTGAATGTTCGTCTGATACTTGAGGTACTATATTTGAATCCGGATATCTTAAATAGTATTTAACATACGTTGTAATAAAGAAATTTTGTAAAACTTCTTTAAGGTCGCCTTGGATGCAATCCATAAAACTTGGCAGCATAATCTCACATTTATGGTGTATTGTATAAGGACCGAAGGCATGCGATCTTGAATTCTGGTCATCTGGGTCCTGATTATACCATCTTGTGCAACATGAATGAAAGTTAACAGGTTGAATGAATTCAGAAAACGTATCTGATTAATCAAAGAACTACATTTTTCACGGAACAGACACTCCACCATGTTACCTTCTAAAACACCCATCTGGAACTGTTTTATTAATATTAAGGACGATCCGATGCTCTCTGGTGGGATTGTTTTTGTTGCAACTTTCCATAGCATAGTTTCAAAGAACTATTAATTAAACACAGTAAATCAAAAGGATAGATTTGAAAATGCGACTCGACATGTGGTTGTTTTAGTTCGATTTGGAAAGATATAAACTAAACGGTCTTGATAACAAACCAAAATGAAGTTCTTAACATGCAACCATTTTCACATAAATTGTACAGATTTTCAGAAAAATAACCAAAAATATCAACGTATCTAATAACACATTCAAACCTATATCAGAAATTCTGAAAATCGTGTTTATTTTATTTTAATTTTTAACGTCCAAAAAGGACTAAAAATATGGTTTCAGCTATTTTAATAACGTTTTTTCTTTTTTAAAACCTCAAAATTTTTTTTTACTGAGCTTGAAAAAAGTAAAATTCTGATACTATTGAACAGTGTGAGAAATATTCCTATTTATTCGACATTTATCGTTATTGGTCGGATGAGATCAATAGCTTAGAATCGGATCTTATAGAACAAATCTGATGAATTTGATCGCCATTCCTTGGTAAAATTAAAAAACGAGAAATATTTTGTCAGAGAATATTTATAAACGTGAAATCCTATAAATGATTATTGATAACTCTTTGAAACATATTTTGAAATTCGCATGATGGTGATGTTTAAAAGGTCTAACAATTGGTATATTTATAGATTTATGAGAAATTTAATAAAACAACCATTGAAATCGACAAGATGACTAAGCAAGAAAAATGCCTACCATCAGATCAAATTTATCATGCAGGGAGAATTCTTTCGTTTTTCAAATTAGAACAAGGTATTTTTGTGAATTTATACCGAATTGCATATATCGGTCAGAAATTTTTTAGGAAATTTATGACTATCTGTATAGAGCTCATTTTATAACAGGAGTTAAGCGATGGTTATATATTTATCGATAATGTTATCGATTTCACCTATAGGTTGGAATACAAAGTTTAAATATCAATTTTTGTGTATGAGAGAATAAACGTCAGTATCGAATTTACGAGTTTCAGAATACCACAATTATAACCATATATGAATACATGAATTCACTGATTGCTTGTTTGTCAATATTAGATGAATGTGGCATAGAAACGTGCATTAACAATTTTTACAAATTTAAAGGTGTATAAATTAAAATGAAGGTCGATTAGATGAGACAATGTTACCGTTCGGTTAGATCAAAGAAGTACATCCTTAAATACAATGCTGATTTTCAAGAAATATGTGTTAACTTACGCATGATCTTCAGGTTTATACATAATTTGTATCGAAACCAAAAAAATGTGGAAAAAAATATTATGAAGAATTTCATTTTTATATTAGTGATTCCATAAATCTATATGATGCACAAAATATCTTCAATATAAACGATATCCAATTATTTAGATAACACAAAGCCCATATAATAATTTTCGGAGTAATATCTATAATTATTAAGTGTGACGTCAAAGAAATTGTGTGGATACAATTGTATTGGCTTTAATAATCTATTTTCAACTTAGCATAATAACATCTAAGTACATTTTGCGAACAATCAACAAAATCGATGTAGATATTTGTTGATAATAGATCATTTCTAGAAAAGAAGGGAAAAATAATCGGAATATTATGAATTCCTGTCATAATAAGTTGATATAAAGAACACATCATTGTTAATATTAGATAAAATACGCTGTATAAAACATAGGTTTATCATTTAGTAATCGACAATCATCAGACTTTTCAGGTTTTTATGGACTTTTTTTTAACAAACCATCAAAACTTATAACTCAAGCATCAAACGTAGAGGATATCTGTGGAATTTCCATTGATTTTCAATCTGCTGGGAACAATCAAAATATATAAAATAAATCTTATCGGGTTTTATTAACAGAATGTTCCGACAAATACCGAGACCTTGATGTAAAACTTAACATTTATTCAAGCGTTCCTAAATTTCTGGATCCAAACGAACGTAGAACACAAACGTATTGTTATTAAAATTAGGTAAATTAATATTGCACATTTATATTAACGGGCCATCAATATCGTTTTTTGTCAAACAGGTTGCCTCAAACTGAATACCACACGATTACGAATCAGACATTGTATTATCGTTTATTCGTCTCGTGATAAATGAAAATGACATCAGCGAGAGATGCCGAGATGTCGCAATGCACATGAACAGTAATAAAATTAAAAAAAAGGTATACACGTTAGAATTGAAATATTTGGTAAAATTAAAAAGAACGTTAACCTGTTATAGGGATAGCTCAATTATTTAGTGAAAACAATAAAAAAAAAAATTGGAAAACAAACCTGAGAACAGTCGCAAAAAGTGCCTGTGATTGACATCGACACCACTAGAATCAAAACTTTGAACAGCACATATCGATATGATGTGCCTCTAGTCTTCATACCACTCGTGCTAACAAGTTGACACGTGGATAATCCACCGTCGTCTGTCGCCATTTAAATATTCATGGTTGCTAGGAAACAGATTTGTCTGATTAAAAATTTATCTGAAGTCATTACTTAGATTGAGACATGATTGACAAAACGAATACTGTTACATGTGTTCTATTATTAAGTAGACTATAAATATATACTTTTTTCATTATTTAATAAAAAACTTAATACATCAATCTCTACACAATAATTAATTTTCTTTGACGAAAGACTATCTGAAGATATCCACGCGCGATGATTTTTTTCAAACTCGGTAATATTCGCTATCTCACGCAGTCTGAATATCGAAAAAAGATTAAAAAATGTTTGTTGGAATGAATATTGGTACGTTCATTATTTGACCTATCGTAAATTTATTCACCAATATCTACAATACGGGTTGTCATTCTGTTTGGCGTAAATCTCATCCGAACACTCAATGCATACTTATTCAAGTTTATCCGAAATTTTTTAAGTCAACCATTAATATGTGATTTTCCATTGTAGAAGAATAATAGAGAATATGATACGAATCACAACGATTAGTTGCGAATGCGACGCAATTCAATGGAAACATGTTTATAATTAAATTTTAATCACCTCTATGAATTAAAGAGGATCTTAGCCCAATTGGTGTACTGAGATTAGTGTGATGAGCCACTGACGGGTTTAATAGTGATATTATAAGATCTGAATCAAAAAAAGATAGGTCATTTCGGGAAATACCCTAACTTAATGTGTGACTTATCAATGAATATCGACGTAGAGATGTTAAAACGAGACCATGGTATTTCGCTTAAACGTGTTATGAATGAGCACGCGCAGATGATATTTAATCATACAAAAAAAAAACTCATAATCCTAAAACAAATGCTTTTTTGAGCAGCCATGATATCTGGAATGACAAAGACGCTTAATCTAAAAATATTATATATTTTTTTTGGTATTCCATTAGCTGGTTATCACCTGCGCGTGGACGGCATTAAAATTAATACATGATTTTCCTACTAGTTTAGAACTTACAAGTAGTAACATACACATCGTTTTTTAACTAGAATAGAATATAACTGAGGAATAAACTAGCTAGGGCTGATCGGAGTGTGCGCGTCTTTAAAAAGGGCTGAAATTAAATTTTATAAATGAATTCTCAACGAAATTGTTTGTCAAAATTTTCTTGTTTCTCATGGTTTAATTCTTAATTCGTCTTTTCTTTCAGAAAGGGCTTATTGTGCCGAACTGTAAATTATCACAACAATGCAGCAGGATTTATTTAGACACAAAGAAAGCAAAATATTTCAAACGATAAATCATCTAAATTTCAAGAGGAGGGGCAAAATATTTCGACTATCTCTACCCTGAGATGCAGAGCATACCAAAACGTACTTATCTAACGGTACAAAAGTATTTCTTTCATATTATGATTCGAGAGCTCGATCAAATTCAAAATTATCTACTCAGAAGATACTTCAAATAATTTTCCATTGAACTTTTGAGAGATCAATTGATGATTCTGATTCGCTCCTTGATGTTCAGGAGAATGTTTTGATCGACTGGTTCAATCATTGTAGTGGAGTTTGCCAACATTTCTGTCTATGACATTTTAGTCATTAAAAACATGGGGACGGTTTTGGACAACGGAATAACGACGAAAACTCTTTAGCAGTGTGACAAATTGATGAGACACGACTAAGGGCTAAAAGAAAATATCGCTAGGGACGCATTTTACTGGATGACAATAACCTTAACCGTGTTGACCATGAGAAGTTTGAGGCCATTAGCCCGGATGAAGTCTATGATGACGAGCGAAATCATAATAGGAGGATTGAAAGACCATGGATTTTTGGTATGGTAGAATGTCACAAAGATATTGATCGACGTATACCTCTGGAGATGTTCGACTTTTCATATCAAGCGATGGAATGCTGAAACACTTATGCCAATCATCCAAGATAATATTTCAGAAGGATCCGTAGTTTCGAGTGATAAATGACCTGCCTACCGAAGAATTGGAAGAAACAAACTTACACTATGCAAGCGTTAACAATAGTGACAATTTTGACTCACTGGACGGAGTCCATACTCAAAATATTGAAAGAATTTGTGGAAAACTGAATGATGTGGTCTCGAGACAAAATCATGGAACATCAAAGGAGATACCGATTCGCCTCTCTGCGAGTTCATGGGGAGGAGTATTCATAAAAACGGTATGTATGAACTTTTCCTGAATTTTATAGATGAGGCAGCAAGGCTATATCCGATTATATTTTAGACATAAAAAAAATTTAGTGCTTTATTGTGCCATCCTATTTGTGAAATTAGAAGAAAATTAATATTAAGGTAAATACGTATTAATTTTCATACCATGCGCGCGCAGGTGTATCACCGGCTAATGGAATACCTATTTTTCTATGAGCTAATTTGTCTTTCTCCATTTACGTTAATCAATGAATATGCGACTCTAGATGGGCTTCAGATGTATCTTTGATGGTTTTCAAAATATTTAGTTTTGTAATGCTCCGCGTACCTGATATTTATGATGTGTACTCCGTTTACGTATACAAAAATCTCTGAGTGATTCACTATCGCGTGTCCGACCCCCACCTCGCTTTCTATGGCATAGTAACCTCTTGTTTGCTATCTGATAAGAAAAAGTGGACATAAATATACAGAAATCGTGCTAATCAATTACCATACGGCTTTATCAGAACCAGAGTATTATTAGAATCATATATTGGTCGACAAATTAAATAATGAAAAACTATTAAGAGAGGTTTTCTATGCATAACTATGAGTTGGCTAAATTTTTGGAATCGAAATCTGTAAAGAATTCTCATGTTCTTAGCGACAGCTCAGTTTTGCAGGATAGATATATCAGACATTCAAATGTTCGAACGTCATCCTGCAAATCCCTACTCTATTAATATTTTATCGATCTATTTTCATCTGGCGACAGGATAAAATAAATCCCTCTTATCTATCTGATGAGTTTAAAATTTCGGCAATCTAGATCAATTTACGCTATCGATGTAGGATCGTCTATTAAATTTATTTGTACCAAAAAACATGGATCGCTACATTATCAGACTTTATTTTATACAATTTTGGTTCCTGCGATGACAAATACAAATCTCGTGGACCGTGAAAAAAACCAGCAAGCCGAATACCGAAACCACGGTGATTGTTACCTCGTTTTACATTGGATTTTTGCAACGCCTCATATATCGCCAACTGTTAAAAATGTATTCGATCTAATCGGTTCAACTTATGGTCCGTCTTCTGTTAAAGAGAGCAATAAACGAGGTATGTTTAATATTCTAATGCGACTACATTCAATTTAAGCAGTCGAGGTAATAATTTATTAAATGCGGTATCAAATTTATAGATTGCGGGATAAATATGATTTTTTTGTAAAACTAGGCTGGACCATATCATGTATAATGGCACATCAAAACAACCTGTTACAAAATGCTGCCCTATACATTCGATAACTATTTGTGTTTTTCAATATTTGAGATCTTAATTTAA
>JWZT01001233.1:106065-137568 GCA_000827895.1 Thelohanellus kitauei | reverse complement strand
GACCCAAATGTACTCTTAATACACTGTGACATTCATCGTCAACATTTGGTCTCAAAAAATCTCAACGAACGTTTGAATACAGTGCTTAATTACTTTATTATTGTAGTCAATAGCGTAAGAAGCAATTCATTTCAAGACATATTATTAAGCCAACTTTGTTGTGAAAATGATGAAGAATACAATCGTTTGCTGCTACACACGGAATTTTGTTGACGATCTACCGGAATTCATATGATTCGTGTTTTCAAGTTTTTTAACTCTCAACCGGGCTTCCTTGAATACCATAAATATTACTCTGCCCTAAAACCTAATTAAATTTAAAATTGATATAGCTTATTTGACATACAGATTCATGATATTCAAATCTTTTAATATACAACTACAAGATTATGGTTTGAATTCAATAAAACCCAAAAACGTCATATCTGCTTTTGTAGAAAAACTTTTAATGTTCAAAAGGGTATTATGTATGTGAGAATACAACCATTTCCGCACATTATCATCAATAAATGCACAACTGCAAAACATATTCCTATATTGTCAATATTTGAGAGATCTTCATGCTGATTTTACTGAGCGATCTAAAAATATTTTGAACATGACCATAACTATTTGTGTGCTGCATACTTTCGTTAGTGCAGAACTGCACATTCGTCAAATCTAGAAATGGAAGAATTAGAATTCTAAAAACGAAGAACTAAAAATAAAATTTAGAAATGGATACCAGCAATTCCGGCTTTAAAAGCAATATCAGCCCTTTATCCTGGATAGTCGGCAATAGTTCAGATATTTTTAGCATGATTTCTATCATACTATTTAGTTGAACGCCATTTCAGAGCAGTTTCAAGTTTACTTTCCTAAAAAGAAGGCGACTATACGTTACTGAATGTGGCGATTTACTGCAAATGCTCACGAAATGGGAACCAGACTGATAAACTATTGAACCTCCGCCAGTTTTAAATATTTCATTAATTTTGTTAGTGTTAATTTTTTAATCAATAAAAGCAATTTCTTATGAAATTTGATGGCCATTTGAATTTATCTGTATTTTTGTTTTTTAAGAAAGATAACTGGTTAAATGTAATTTTCTATTAAAATAGGGTTCGTTGAAAATTTTTTCCTGGCAAATGGGGCGGTAGCCCAGATAAGCTTGGGAACCTATGGTATAGAAATTTCCCAAAATCGAAAACAGAATTGCTGAATTTGATTGAAAGGGCTTTATATGAAACAACGTTTTCTGGTTGCGATGGGAACTGTCGAAACATGGTAAAATACAGCAAATTCTCCTATTTCGAAAAAAAATTATCGCTCAGAACTTGAAACATTTTTTTCCTCTGAATATTCAAAAGATTGAAGAGAAACAAATTTTTGAAGGATTTTATTGGGAAACCTCAATATTTAGGAGAGAAAAGCAATAATTAGGATGTAAAATATTTAATTTACTATTTTTTATGAAATAATAAAAGTGACTAACTTTATCTGGAAACACTACACCTACTTCGTTTTATACTCTCAAGATCTTACAAGACTGTATCTCCTGGCTACATTTTCAACTGTTGTCGGCGCAGGTCTCCTACAGTAAAAGGCGCTTGGTTACAGGAGATGCGATGAATAGTAGAACGACCCGTCGTGTTTGTTTTGTAATTATAATAATATAGACGCTGTTCACGATCAAGGCACCATAGAATTATTATGTATTGCCTCGCCCGTTCGAGTTAGAAGGGTGAATTGTCTATTATGCCCATTTTCAATTTATTACAAATACAACAATCTTGCCGCTTAGTGTATGGGCAATAATCAACAAACCCCAAATATTTGGATTTTTTTATGTCAGTTCGACAAGTATGATGCTCGGGGATTGTCTATAATGAAAGAACCGTCGCTGGCGAGCGGTTCAAATCCATTACGGTTTGTATTATTAGTTATCCGTAGATTAGTCGGGGATGAGTTTAACATGGATTTATTTCGAGTAAGGCGTTTAAAAAATTCTAAGGAATGCAAGGATATAGTGTCCGCATGAGGAACCACCTCGATTTGGATGTAACCTGCATAAGAATATTGGGTTTTATCAGGATATAACATTCTAAACCAAATGGCAGAATCTCATTTTAAAAATGGACTGGTGTTTTTAGTTTCAAATCTAATCATTTTTAACATGAACGATGCAGTTTTTAAAACGTGCTCCATATCAAACGTATCACAGTTATTATCGGAAAATCAAACCACGATTCCTCTTACAAGCCCCCTAACTTTCGAATTTTTACAATTATGTATTATCTGTTCATCAGCGCCTTACCAGATATCTCGGTGGTTAAGGAGTTTTTTATTAGATTTTAGATTATGCTGTTATTTTAAGAATTTGATGATATTGCTTTACCTTGTACATTTTGAGTTTAGTATCCAAAATCACTTGCCAGTAGCAGTCAATAAATACACCAAATTCTACGGATGGAACTAGTTAAATACCTAAAAATTACCTAGGCTCATGAATATATTTGTTGTTCCTAAAACAAAACATACCTTTAAAATTTTCGGACGATGAAGATATTCCATGTAAACAAATTTGATACAACAAGATCCGACACTGACAAAGTAACCTCAAGATATGGGTCAAAATTTGCCTACTTCGATGTTATTCAATTCACTACTATATGAGATTGACTGCATTATAACACCAAGAAAATATGGTTCCATAATCCCGGTTCTAGGCTAAGCCTTGAGGTCCATTCAAAACTGTTTAGATTAAGAATCATGCATTGAATAACTGAGATAATGTTCGGATTCTTTTTTCTAGGTGTTTACTTTGAATCAAATTTGCTCGAACCGCCTAAAAATCCACCAGGATAGGGTGGGCGTGATTCAATTATTTTTTAATTATACTGGTTTTAACCTCATTCGAATTCCAAATTTAAAAATTAAACGAGAATATTGGATACATAAGTCGTTATTAATTGGCTTCTCATAGACATGTCAATAACCAATGATTTGAAGTGAATGACTGAAAATATAATGGTGTTGAATCTTATTTAGAATATTCCTTTTTGGGTATATTATCACAGAAGAAATTATAATGAATATTATTAAAAGTTATGATTATATCTTTACACATTTCAGCGTCCTTCTCATGATTTTATTTAAAGGGCCAAAGTTATAAATAGCTTGAAAATCCCTGATATGGAACCAGTTCATTCGTATAAAAGGCAGCCCTAATTACGAAAAATTCAAAAAGTTGATCACAAAATGTAGAGAGATTTTCTAATGTTTATTTAATTTTACTGAATATTGGCACATGTACACTGTGTCAGGAAAGTCGTGGCTTTTAGGACGAAAAAGCATGGATTGAACGAAAGGTTAGTTGCGAGCTTCTTTGAGCATAAAAATGGTCAATATCGTATGGAAGTAAACGAATTCCAGAGAAAAATGACGTCCTTAATTCTTGGAAAGTTAATGGAAACACGGTAACAGAGCTTTAAAGAACTGTAGGAACTCAAGAGACTACTCATATAGAATCAATTTAGTAAAAATACTGGCCATTAAATGTGTAAAAAGATACCTCGAAATGAATAAAACTAAGGGAAACAAGGCTTGCAGATTTTAACTCTAATAAAAATGATAAAATAATTATTTTTCGTTTTGCATTTCGCATCTAAAAATATTTATGGTTATTATTAACGATGTTGTCACATGCACGAATTATGTTTTCCGGATATTTTTACATATTTTGTTGAATATGATGATGATTATTATTTAACGAAATAATCGTGGACAAATATCATCCAGGCATGCCACGATATCGTTAAGAATAATTATAAGCATTGTCAGGTTCGCATAAGCTAAGATACATTGTGCTTAAAATAAAACGCAAAACTAATACTATTTAGGTTTATGGTCAAAATACCAACAGTTTGTAATTATTGGGAATTAAAACGCTTTAATTCAATTATTATTTCAAGATCCTACATTTGAGGTCAGAAAAATCGTGATGATACTGTTCGTCTCCCCTTACTGTTTTTCTATCTAAGTTAGTGTAATAAAATATTTAACTTTTCGGGGTTTTCATCCTAAATCTCACACGAGAAATTGACATATACAGTCATTTGACAGTTTCAACTTGGACTTTTCCAGAGAAATATGCATTCCATTTTTAAAAAATCTGGAAACACGCCCGCGCGAAGGCCTAGCACTATTTTAGTTATTTTCTTTTATTTCAGTCTACTACTTGGTATATTTTTTTAATACAGTGTGTTGGCAGTGTACATGTTGATAACACACAGAAATATGGATGCCGTTTTCAATGAACATAGGAATATTAGATTAATTCTATGATCAAAAGTCATATTTTTAGCTGCTAAAAATAGTAGGTCTATTTAAACACGCCCGCGCCAACATTTGACAAACTTTGACAAGTTACATTTATGCATTGCTTTAAATTTTGATGTTTCTGAAGAGTTGCTGGCATTTAAAAAAACGAATTTTCCCCCCATGTGAGTATCTCTGTAAAGAAGAAACAAAATAATTCAAGACAAGTAAAGCTAAGACTATTTTAGAGTATTTTAATTCCTATGGACTAAATCCTTTCCAGATGAATTGTCTCATATTTAGGAAGATCCAAACCTTCATAAAAGTGGAATATTGGCTTTAAATATGAGTTTCGATTTACCTGAAATCTCATCGTTCAGTATTTACTGCATTTATTTGCCAAATAAAATTACGAGAAGCAGGAAATATAACTAGTAACTGCTCTTCTCATTATATTTTACACTATTCAAGATTTCCGGGATTCATCACAGTTCTTTTCTTTCAATGATAATCAAAAATACACTGTTTATTCATCAGCTTGCATCATAACTACTTTCTATTATGCTTTTCTCATTTTCTGAACTCATCTTTATCATGGAACAAGTGTGAGTAAAAGTCAACAATCAATAGAAACACCAACATTTAAATAGTGAATAAAACGTAACTCACAAAATAGATAAAATGTTGGCGCGGGCTGTTTAAATAGGCCTACTATTTTTAGCCGTCAAAATTATGTGACTTTTGATCATTCAGTTAATCTAATATTCATATGTTCATAAAAACGGCATCCGCATTTCTATGTGTTGTCAACATTTATACCACCAAAACACTGCATTCCTAAATATATCTAAAAGTATACTGAAATAAATGGAATTAACAAAAATAGTGTGCTAAATAGTCCTATTACTTGAACCCGCCAAAAACTTGCGCCTTTTTTTTAATTTTATATAAGTTTTAGATTTTTAAAAAGTTGAATGCACTTTTCTCTGCAAAAGTCAAAGTTAAAACTGTCGAATGACAGTATATGTCAATTTCTCATGTGAGATTTTGGATGAAACCCCGTAAAGTTAAATATTTTATTACATTAATTTAAATAGAAAAACAGTAAGAGGAGACGAGCATTAAGGGAGACAAATAGTACCTGAACCATTTAAATTCCTATCAAATATCTAAAATAAGTTACTTGTCAAACAAATTAAAAAATTAGATATTTAAGTATAAATTCCATTTAAATAAATATATCTTGTTCTAGTTATCGGGTTTTGCATTCAAGTTGGGACATCCGAACCCATGTATAGCTCTCCTCAAATATTCTTGGTTATTTGTAAAGATATTATGTAGCTTCTGAATGGTATTTGCTATTTATTCTAAGTTTGTTGTAGAGAGAGCATCCGATATTTATTCCACGACAAAAATGGTGACGAATAGAATCCAGATATTCCACAGTATAGTTAATAATAATCATGAACATACGAGGTTGCCAATAAATACGTTTGGACTTTCAAAATTTAATTTAGAAACTCGGTATAATCTTCATTTGTATTGTTTTTGATTCAAAGAACTCAAAACATAAAATCTCGCTGTCTGCCAAGGTATTTAGTTTAAATTTTAAAATAATTATCATAGAATTTGTCAACGATACTTGTTATTTCCTAACTTTCGATATAATACATGTTCCAAAGAAAATAATAATTAATAGTAACAATTCTGGAAATTCGTGCTTGATCGAGTTAATGAGCACTAATTTAAAATCAGATGCAATGCGTTTTGACATATTTTATGACTCAAGAATAATTTTTCTCATGCAGAACCACTGATTATTAATTTTTAAGTACTCCGGATCTTTGGGAGTTATTTCGTAAACCTTTTCTTTGCTCTATTGTATTCAGTGACTTTATCAAGTTCTGATAAATTTTGTTTCCACTTACTTGTAAGTTGTTTTCATGTTTATTGGTAAAAGTTAGCAAGAAACAGGAGTATTATCAGAGTCAGATTTACCTCAGCATCCCAGATTTTGTCAGAAAGTTTGAGAAGTATTTACGCAGTTTTATCACACGAGAGGATTAGCATTGCTGCCCATTTATATCTTTAAATGTGCAACACCTGAATCAGGAAAATTTGTTGGCATTTTTAGCCAAAAAATAGTTTCGATGCCAAATCAAAGATGTCATTTATACCCAAAAATTAAAGGTAAAAAAGCTCTGCTGTGCGCGTGTTTTAGGCCATTTTCAGAAGGTATTCCACACTACTTAAAGATTGGAGAGGGAATCAAGAGGAGCCACTTAAATCTCAAAAATATCAAGTAAAAGTTTATTTACAATTAAATATATAAAATTAGTACAGTATTTTCAGATAAAATTTCACTGTTATAAATAAGCCCTAGAGGAGGAGTGGATGTTTGCCAAATTACATCCTCAATTTATCGTTTAGACGATTTATTCGGGTTTGGCTAGACATTTAATAAAACCTGAATTTCTGTTTGTTTTAGTTTGATACCTTTTCACACCTGTCGACATTTCAACAGATACATTATGTACCCAAGTCCATCAACCCTCAATGGTCTGGCCAATGTTTGTACGAGGCACTCTTCGCCGATAGATCTGAATTGGCAAATTGGTGATTAAAAAACGTTCATTCATTCATGCACTGAGTAATCTGTCCTGATAGTTATCATTCGATTGATGCTAGAAAAGTGTTGCGACTGTCAACCCGACATGATGAGAATAACCATAGTAGCTGCTCACATTACTTCCACAGATGAGTAACCTCACAAAACAACTGGTTTTTAGAGAAAACGTAACTGAGACAAATGCATGGATTTTGATTGTTAATGTATTCAAGGATCCCTGATGCACTTTAAGATGGCAGATGATCAGCCTAGTGTTCGTAGACCGACTGTGGGTTACTTTTGATACAAATTAGGGCCATTACCGAAAACTGAAACAGCAATAGAGAATTAGCCTTTTTTCTAATGAATAGTGGATGTGAAAAAATGACGGTTAGATGTGACCAGGTAAACAAGGAAATCAACCATTCAGGTAGTATAAGATTCTAAACAGCCAATAAAATAATTAACATCGGGACATCTGCCGAAATCTTATGCCAACAGAGAGAACAGAGCATAATTAGTTATATCAAAGAACAATTAAAAAGGGATGAAAAACCAGTTTGACTTTAGAGTGTGATAATGTAAAGTTGTGAAAAACGGTTAAAAATACTTTTTACTTAATCTGAAAGTGAATGCGTTAGTAGTCCATTCCGCCCATTCCACCCATGTTGGGCATGCCACCAGCTCCAGATTTATCGTCTTTTGGAATATCAGTGATTGATGCGTCAACGGTGGCAACCAGCCCTGCAACACTGGCAGCATCGTTCAGTGCGATACGAACGACTTTGGTGGGATCGATTATTCCGGCCTTAAACATATCAGTGTATGTGTCACTCGAAGCGTCGTAGCCCATGTTTTGTTCGAGCTCCAGGATTTTATGCACAACGACACCTGGTTCCACTCCGGCGTTGCGTGCCAAAGTCTTTGTAGGTTCAGCCAGAGCCTTCTTCACGATATCAATTCCTGATTTTTGGTCCGGGTTCTCTGCGGTCAAAGAGGAGAGAGATGAAATACATCTGAGAAGGGCCACTCCGCCACCAGGCACGATACCCTCTTCAACAGCTGCTTTAGTTGCATTCAATGCATCTGTGATGCGATCCTTTTTCTCATTTACTTCGACCTCTGAAGATCCTCCGACACGAATCACAGCCACACCATTGGATAAACGGCCTAGACGTTCCCTCAATTTCTCTTTTTCGTATTCGGAGGTCGAATCTTTAATTTCATCACAGATAAGATCGCAGCGTGTTTTAACTGTAACTGGATCGCCCTTGCCATGCAGTATCAATGTGTCGTCCTTTGTGATTACGATCTCGCCCACGTGACCGAGATCGTGTGCCGTGCAGTCCTCCAACTTTCTATTTAACCCTTCGTCACCAAAAACAGTCAAAGCACCGGTCATAACAGCCATATCCTGCAGGCAATTTTTACGATTGTCTCCGAATCCTGGGGCTTTGACAGCAGCAACCTGGAATCCGACCTTCAAACGATTAATTACCAAAGTGGTTAGGGCTTCGCCATCCATATCCTCGCAAATAAAGACTATCGGCCGCCTCATCTGGTTAGCAATTTCAAGTGGTTTAACAACCTCGTGAATCGAACTGATCTTTTTGTTACACAGTAAAACGAGGGCATCTTGGAATTCGACTTTTTGGCCCTTTGTTGAGTTGATGAAATAAGGTGATATGTATCCACGATCAAACTTAAAGCCCTCGATGACCTCCAGTTCATCATGTAAGGTTTTGCCATCCTTAACGGTGATGACCCCACTGTTGCCAACCTTCTCCATTGCCTGGGCAATAAGTTCGCCGATTTGTTTGTCTCCATTAGCTGAAATGGTTGCGACCTGAGTTATCTCCATTTTGCTTGAAATTGGTTTCGAAATTTTCTTTAGATGCGCCGTTGCAGTTTCTGCTGCCATCATGACTCCTAAAATTAATTACTATCCAAATTCAAATATTTAAATAAACATAGAGTATATCGAGCAAAAACACGTCGAGGACGATAATAAACTATCCGTTTTAGAAAAATTAATGTTTACTTAAAGTAAACCGATGTGTTAGCATGGAGCCTTGGTAGAGAATCCTAAATGTAGCCAGTCCACACAAAAATATCCCTAATTAAAACTCAGATTAAACTTTCATCACGAGGAAAAATCATAATACCATTAAGGAGATTACAATGATAGCATGCTAAAGAAGGTGATATCTGCTGCGTGATAAAACACGTTAACTTATGAAACAAAACCGAGATATCAATTACGTACCTTTGCGGACCTCCGAAGCGTTGGCGGACCTAGTTACTCTGTCACACGCTTCGACTGCAATTGCACGGGCAAGAACGGTAGCGGTTGTGGTTCCATCGCCGGCTTCCTCGTTAGCCTTGTTGGCAACATCGGACACGAGCTTGGCTCCGAGGTTCATGTACTTATCTGCGAAAGAGATGGCCTTAGCAACAGTGACTCCGTCCTTTGTGATCTTAGGTCCACCGAAAGGCTGCTCAATCACCACGTTTCGGCCCTTGGGGCCGAGCGTGACAGCCACGGTATCAGCCAGAAGGTTGACACCCTTGAGAATAGAGTCCCGGGCCTCGTTACCGAATTTGATTTCCTTCCCCTCAAATAACGCCCGAGATGTTCCTAGCAGTCTCTTATTGAACACACGCACACCAACTAATCGAATCATGATGGAAAATTCTAACGCGTGCGTAATAATACACGTGTTATCTGGAATATTCCAATGGTTCGGTTAACAGTAACAATTTATTTACCAGATGAGTTTGAGACGTTTCGTCCCACTTTTCGACCGCGTACTGGTCAAAAAAATCGATCCCGTAACGGTGAGTCTGTTTTTTTATCAGCAAACGAAGAGCGGTGTGTTACTTCCAGAAAAGTCCTCCCGTCCTCTTACAGCTACAGTCGTTGAGGTTGGGCCTGGACCCAGAGACAAGGTGAGTTGGCGTGTTAGCCAGGAAGGAAAGTTCTTGAAGATGAGCGTCAAGGTGGGCGACGAGGTTGTTATCCCTGAATACGGTGGTACCAAGGTAGAGCTCGATGATGTGGTTTGACTATCTATTTAAACTTAAGGAACATTTCGTTTTCAAGGAGTCAGACATTTTGGGAAAAATAGAAAAATAACACTTTAAACAAACTAATTTAATATTTTGCAATTTGAATGGTTTCTTTTAATGGTCGAGGTTACTCTGTTAATGTTTATTGCCGTGTTTCTGTTTGCTGCTCACAATATCATTCATATTTTACTAATAAACGCAGAGATTTGTAGTAATCCTTGATGCTATATCAGATGCTTGTAGTTACGCTTTCAAGTGGCTACCATCGACGTTCGCCTTATCAGCATGGGGTTAAAGGAATACATTGTTGTTTTTCAAATAATCTCATGGTGTTCTCGGATCTGTACCGATGAATCACATCGCGCCGCATCAGAGTTGTCATAGAGGCTTCCATTTAAGGCAGGGCTCGGTAAAAAGTTAGATAAAGCCTAATTAAGAAAATGTTATCCAGCTGTTTATTAAATATAATCAGAGAAGCATGAGCAGATACCCGAAAAATTCCGAATATGACTTTTGACACTACTAGGTCGATCTTTTTAATAAGGCATTCTTGAAATATGAGTTCGTTGAAAGGAACAGAAGGTTACAACGTTTTCTTGTTGCTGAATCACGCTCTTATGTTTCTTTCTATTTTTTTTCTCTGCACATGGGTTCCTCACTGCTGCGGAAGGACGGTTTTTGTTTTCTGTATAAGTGAAGGGCATCGGTGAGAATCAAAATCCCCATGTAATGAACTGTTCAAATAGTTTGCGATTAATGATATTTTACTAGAGTCGTACAGTTTGAATTCATAAGACATTTTCATAGATAGAAAAAGTTTCGGTTGATAGCCCGCGATTCAAAAATTGTTTTATCAAAACAGAAGATATTGCTAAAATTGAAATAATTGAGGAACTGGAGAAATGACTTACTGATATTTTATTATTGGATGACATGATTTCGGTAGCTGGTGTCGAATCAGTAGCTTCAAAAGATCATATTTTGTCAAAAGATGCGGATGTGATGCAATGATCCACAAAATCTTTGGCTGTGGTAATCTTCCAAAATGTAACATCTCTGGTGCGGAAGACGCATGGATTCGCGTTTAACGCAACGATATAGCGTTACAGATATTGGTGTAGCTGGAAACAACAAGCCTTTTTTGAAAACGTATGTAAAATTGAATGCCTTTCAATGTCGATTAGACTCTGAGATTGTTACACGCTAATGTGAACATGGCAAACAGACTAATGATGGCGGATCTATGAATTCCGTCACAGTCACCAGTGATTTAGCGAATAACTTGGGGTAGATCGAAATGTGCCATATATAATGTTAAGAAGCAAACAGAAATACTTCCGCTGGTGTCTGTCAAATCGGATTGTAGTGAAGCAGAGCCTTGGTGTCCTACACTGAGAAAATCTGCGGGATGACTAACCGTTTTATAAAGCAGCGAGAAGATGAATGGGCGGTATCCAAACGATTTATCCCCTAGGACGGCCTATTCTTCGGTTGTTTGACATGTTCATTCGAATCTTGGCCTGTGATATACCTGGTTAATCCGGTTTCTATGAAAGATTAGACTCAAGTTTGGCACTCGTATTAGTTTAACTAGATCCATAGATTGTTAAAACGTTGAGATTATACCTTTATTGAGCACGCAGGGACTATTTCGAGCTATGACTGAATGATAGGAATTCTGGCCATCTTTCAGAAATCACATAGCCCGATTTATTCTGAGTGTTTTCTCAGATGAGCAATCTACTTCTTGTCCAAAAACAGATTCTCCCAACACGCATTTTATACATTTCAAGATGTTAACAGATATATTTAACCCACTCGTTTTAGGCAAGTTCTGTTTTAAATAAATTAATAAAATCAGTTTTTTATTGATTTAAAATTCTAACAGCCCAAATAATAACTAAAATTTATAGATTATCAAAAGTACATAAATTAGATTAGGTTATTAATTATTATACTTATTGATAAATGTGCTTGCTTGGCGCAGTGGTAGCGCGTTGGTCTCATAATCCAGAGGTCGCGAGTTCGAAACCCGCAGCAGGCACTTTTTTTCAATTCATAAAAATTTTTAAAGGCAAATGCAACAATCAGTGTTTGCCACACCGCCAATTTATTACGTTTTCAATTTTATTTTACAAAAATATTAAGGGAAATAACAATGTGCATTTCTCTTTTGACCTATCGAGCTAAAGGGTATTAAATTTTTGGACAAAACCGACATATTTTTGACAGCTAAACATCATAGGCCCATCTAAACAAGATATAGGTTATTTCCATTTATTTCATGATACCGTTTGGCATATTTTTGAGTGAAGTTTTTGGCGGTTTAAATGTTGAATACCTGCAGAAATGTGGATATGGTTTACATCGAACATATTAATATTTTGATCAAAAGTCCCATACAGGGTTTTCATCCTAAACTGCACATGAGAGATATATTTATAATTTTGTTTTAAAACAAGATAGAACAGTAGTTTGTATCATTTTATAAAAACTATTTGTATATTTCTGATGTGCGATTTAGATGAGATGTGTGCGCTTTAGGAAAAAGCCCTGTAGTTTTAGCAGCTAAAAATCGTCCCCTTGTTAAACACGCCCGCAAAAACATTTCCATTATTTTGATGAGTTATGTTTATTTCATGATTTAAATGTCGATGTTTCTGAACAGTGGTGGACTTTTAAAAACTTGCGTTTTCCACCCATTTATGTATTTCTTTATTAAAAAAGAAACACAAAAATTAAAGGGAAGTAAGTTAAGTTAGTTTTCGAGTGTCTAAACCCATATAGACTAAATCCTTTCCGGATGATTGGTCTCATATTTCGAAAGATTCAAATCGTCATAAAAGTTTCATATTCGTTTTAAATAGGAGTTTCTATTGGCATAAATCCTCAGCGTTTTGTATTTTCGGCATCTAGTTGCTAAATATAATTATTATAGGCAGGGAACATAAATAGTAACGGAGGCTCTTATAATATTTTTACACGATTTAGGCTTTTCCGTATCCATCATAACTCTTTTCTTCACATGGGAATCAAAATTCCTTTCTGTAATGTTTGAATTATTTTCTAAACTCATTTTTACCAAACAACAAGTTTGTGTAAAAGTCAACCACTGTTCAGAAGCATCAAAATTTAAATAGTGAAATAAATGTAACTTATCAAATTTGTTTAAATGTTCGCGTAAGCGTGATTATTCCGTAGTATTGTTTTTAGCCACCTAAATTATAATTTATGTCAAAAATTTAATCATACGTTCATTGAAAACGGTATCCACATTTCTAAGGGTTGTCAACATTTAAACCCCCAAAACACCATTTTCAAAAATACACCAAATAGTATCCTGAAATAAATGGAAATAACCAAAATAGTATTTAGACTTGGCGGAGGCGTGTTTTAATAGGCCTATAATGTTTAGCCGCCAAAAATATGTGCCTTTTGTCAAAAANAAAAATCGGAAGCATCAACGACCAAAACGAAAGGCCAAAGAACTATCAAAAAACAAATGATAAAATAACTTAATAATCCAAATCTCATAATAATGATTCTGAAGGAGATGTGGAGTAATTGGATACAGTTTTTAATAATTTAAACAAAAATTAGAACCGTTCTGTATGAAAAATGACTTAAAATACAATTGCATCCAATATTTGGGTATTTTAATATTAGCGCACACGAGTGAATTTTAGGCGGTTCATTCCACCTTCGGTTGTAGAGCGCTAAAACTGCGAGAACAGGAACTAATCTGATAGATATTGGGAAAAATCATCTTATGTAGAATTTTTAACACTAATTGAAATATAACAACTTTCGTCCACAGCTGACGGAGATGGTCTTTAAGTCCCTATGTTGAATATCTGTCAGAAAAGTGGTATTGATGACTAGGGTAAATTTACCTGATTAAAAACAGAAATTCGAAAAAAAGTAAACCGACACCACGAATTTGAAATGCATTTTACTCCTATATGTGATTACCAGTCTCGCTACAAGAGAATTATATTGTAAAAAGTGATATGATCATGGTTGATACTCGTGTGTTTAATTTACATATGACGTCAAATATGAAAGGAATTTAAATTGTTGAGACAAATACAGAAACGAACCTCAGAGATAACGAGTGTCGAATTTAATATTGCTTCCAGTTTATAATTCTCCATCGAGTTTGGCTGATATATATTAAGTTGTAGAGAGCTGATAAAAATAATTAATATCAGTGTTGAAAGGCATGATACGGCCACATCACAATACTGATTATCATATTTCTTTTTTTAGTTCTAAAAACAGAAAGACGTTTGATAGATCATATATTTTTATCCTTCTTAAAACCACGTTAAATCCTTCTGCTTGGTTAGCTAAAAAATGTTGAGGTACTTCTAGAATGCACCTGCACTCATTTCCTGATTTAGAAATATCATATATGAATAATCCATGGATTAGTATCATTTTGATTAATATGTTGGATGTGGTAAATGCTGAATGAATAAGATCCAAATAAGTCTTGAAGGAATATACTGACATACATGTTTGCAGGCCGTAATTTCAACAAACTCACCCAAATTAAAAAGATAATGCCCTTTCTTCTGTGAGAGCACAAAATTATTTGGATTGAACATTGTTAGTATGGATAAAAAATGTCCGAAGCTAAGAAATCCTTTCTAGAAGAAATAAAAAATCACCATATGTTCAATATGGTTAGTGATAACTGGCGGCAACCAGATGTTTTCTTTCACGATTTGAAAGTAACATGAGCATACATAGTTTTCGAGTAGATAATGAGAATCGACTCATTTTATGTGTAGCCCGTGTCTTCTGACATGCAAAATACAATAAATTCAGTACGCATGTCTCCATCGGCCTATTAATAAAAATCAGAATTTAGACCCTAAGTAGTATACAGTATAGAAAAAAATTAGTTAGGTGTCATGTTTTAAATTAGAGATTTTGAAAAATCGTGCTTATAAGTTAGGACCAAATATACTGGGCGACTCAAATATCGTAATACCTGGTTTGACATTCTAAGTTACGAACCTTATTAAAATTTGAAATGCATAAAACTTTCAGGCTTTTTATCAAAAAAATCACTTTAAAAGTATAAATAATAATAGAGTTTAAAAATATCTGTTTATGTCTCTTTCCAACATGCATCTAGGAAACTTTCATATTTACCAATATAATTTGTTATAGTTTGTGAAGCCACCAATGTACACGCGTTTGTCATTCTTTGAATAAGATCGGTTGCACTTCTTGGAAGGTTGGATTCTCTAACCAAATATTTTAACTAATAGAAAACTTCCTCAAGTGGTTTAAGGAAGGGATTGTATCTTAATTTGTAATGTTTATTACATGGGTTGATATAGTAATAGTCGGGATGTGCATGTTGGAATCTTACATTATCCATGTGAAGTGTAAATTCTTGATCAATACTCAGTATTTCCGCTAAAGATTGGAGAAATCTTTGAAAGATTTGTGAATTGCAAATTTAAGTAAGGTGTGCAACTTTGAACGTCACACTGCATAACTTTGAATGTAAAACCCGGTATTATGTACAAATAAATAACCCTGAAAGCATGGTAAGGGCAGAAAATGACAGGATCAATTTTTAAAATAAAAATGGATTCCTCATTTTCTGAATGTTTTTATAGGTTGGAGAGAAGTGATGACAGTGTAAACAATTTCTATCTTGTTTGAATTGCGTTAATAATTGAGGGCATACGATTCCACAAATTTTGATTTGATTTAATTAGCTTGTAGCGTTCGTGTTTCACAATCTGTATTTTTTGGGATCTCTTAATTATCGAGGGCAATCTCGGACACAGTTATAATATCATTAAAATCGTGCAAAAGCAACAATGTGCCTCATTTTTTGAATTTCAGTTTCGATTTCAATGGGTCTATCATTTATGCCCAAAAATAAAAATGTTTAATCCACTTTTTAAACTTCTGCAACAAACAAAAATTTCATCAGTTACAAAAAAACATTTTTTCGTCATAGGCTCTAAGAGTAAATCTGGTCAGGTAAGACAATATGTTGGCCTTACTTTGTTGCGAGGCGAAGCGCAGGACATTTGAAACCATCTTTTTCAAGGTTTTTATCCAACGAGACATCCTTAAATCATAATACTAGTAATATGAGTACCAGAATCACCATGATTAAACAGTCACCCAAATTTCTTTGATCATAGGCTTCGATAGCGTGATTTATACACTCGAGCAATCTATATTATAAAAAGTAACATAAGTGATTGAATCAATCTATTGATCGATTCCTTCATCTGCCAACATACTAGTCGGACAATCGTTCCTGATTACGAATGATGGAAACTACTAATTATGTATCGGCTTGAAATTACTTTCTGACATTTAATTGATCAATATCGCAATCAGTTTCGAATGTTGTATGCCTTTTAGGTTTCACACATCTTCTACGCATCCTAATTGCAACATATCGACACGCGGTGATGTACCAACAAGAAATTTGCTGGTATAAATCTCTACTGAAATGTTAAAAGAAAGTGAGATGAAAAAACAGTCATTGACGTCATAATCCCTTACACAATTTGGTGCATCGCGTTTCTTTACCAGATCAAACGCCGTTGAAAAGATTTTCTAAGCCTAGGTCCAGTTTAATTGTTCATAACATATTTTGGGTACTTTTAGTTTAAGTTAATAAAACAGCACCCTCGAGTAAAGCTAACCCATTTTCGAGCAATCCCAGGCCTGATAGAGCAACACGCTAGTTAAGCAGTGCTGGACATATTTATCAAACCTATTTAAGAGTAGGATTCTGATAATTATTGGAACGCGATCAATAATTTTAAGAATAAATCAAAGATAATGGGAATGTACAACTACCTACAGATGATATCACCCAGTACTCCAAAAACGCAATCGATTAAAAGATAAAAATTAATGATAGATAAGACGACTTTTTTCCCAGCAACACATCAAAGCTACAACCAAAGAGCCTGTTTAGGAGATGATTGCCTTTTGTTTTTACATTCCTATGATCGATATTCCAGTGGTCATAAAGTGTGTTAAGTCAGAAAAATGTTCCACGGGAACTCAAATAAACATATATTTGAGCTGGACCCCAGAATTCGATAAAGCTCTATCCGAAACACTGAAAATTCATATCGTTCGGAAGATTCAAAGCATTTACTAATTCTTATCTCATCGATGCTGACCTAATCGTCTAGGTCAGTCTAATTAAACCCGTCACCAATCCATCAGGGTATAATTTACTTGTCATAAATACGTCAACGATAAGACCATAAACGCTGCGTTTTTTAAAACGGGAATTCCGTAACATGGGTGAACCATCTAGAACATTTTTATAAACATCTATGCTGAATTGTTTTATCGCTTCAAATTATTTTTCGTCGATAAATGCTGATGAAAGCAATTATTCAAATTTCTAATTAAGCGAATTACTCTTCATTTGGGTGGGAGGTCACAATAGTTCGGAATCCTCTGCAAAATTTCCATATCTTTCAGGGTGAGCATTTTTTACATTTACCATATGTTCATTACTTTTTAATCCAGAATTTTATTAATTCACTCAACCTTTCCTTCTCACGTGAAATGATCATTTTGGAGTTATTTTCTATATAACCGAAAAACTCCTTTTTGAAGATTACACTTTTTCATGCTTAGCCTGCTCTGAAATATTCATTTTACTACATTCTCCTCTCTTCCACCATATCGTGACCACATGGCATCTAACTCTCAATACTTAGGAGTCGGTAATTTCTGGAAATCTGACTGGGATTTTCTGGCACACGATGAGTCACGTGTAATTTCATTTACCCTGTCCATCTATAAGTACATGTGACTGAATGTAACTTACGTGTATCAAGGCCACTGCTCGTTGAATTCGATAATCTCATTAAGTTTTACTGTATTTTTAAATACATCATAGGCGGTATATCTGGTTGGTCCGGTGTGTAGTTCAACATTTGACAGACATTAGCCGAGAGTCTAAAATTCGCAAGATGCTGGCATACCCTTTAACCATTAAAATATAAACTGTCAAGACTAAACTCTCAACCATGTTTCACAAATATGACTCATTCTATGTGAACCTTGTGGCGTGATTTATTCCATGGTGCATGAAGATATTTAATCTTTTATTTTGTCGTAAAGTTTTTGTAGGCTAATTACCAATATTCCATAAATGGTAATTATGATAACGTGCTTCTATCCTCTCGCGGCCCTTACTTCTAGTGTTTTCTTAGAATATTATTTAATTAAGTGTGAATAGGATTCACATCTTGATTTTTAACGTGTTTATTGACTAAATGTGTGTTGTGATTCAACCTGTTATTGTGATCGTTTAAACAAAGTTTTGTCAAGTTTAAGGCCGGCCACCGAAAATATCACTTTCGGCGAGCTGCAAAAAGTATAATATTTCTCAAATCGGAAACTCTTAAGCGATTCATGATTATTTTCCTTATCATTAATTTTCTTAAGATACGCGACTATTCATAATCGAGGTTTGTGCTAATATTTTTAGCTATTTTCTTATATAATCATTTTTATTTCTCTCAGTGAAGGGATATCCTAATTTTATTCATTCTATGAATTGGCTATTTCGTGCTTCCTTCTTTCGGCTCCTTTTCGGAAAAGGACCAATTTGGACTAAAGTACCTTGATTTTGGTAAATCACTTTACAATGCGTTGCAATCTATTTCGAAATTCGGCGGCGGAATATTGCTTTTGTTAATTTTATTAATTTTTTTAAATTTAATTATATTGTTCTTTTTCAAAATTTAATTCAGCAACTTCAAAAATAGAGACCCCTCCGCCCGCTTTCGAAACAGATTGCAACACACTATAAGATTCCATCATTTTTCACAAGGGAAATTGGAAACGGAGTCTATTGATTTCATATAAGCTGATGTTGCGCCATAGATGGACATCAATTTTAATAGTGCTTCAGCACGTTATTTGGCTATAGAAATAATTTTTGTTTATTTTTTCATTTTACAAGAATTTTTTTTAATTATTACTTTTAAATCGTTGAAAACTATTTTGACACACGGTCGTTTTCGCTTTGTGTATAATAATTCAATTTTTATCCACTCTGCGCTTTAACATCCCGATTAAATTATTCTAACATTCAGGTTAAATTTTTCGTTTTCTGTCATTATTTTAAATAATGTGCCATAAAAACATGACACGCACGCATTGGGCGGACACGATTGAAGATCACGGTGGACACGTTTGAATGTTAAAACCGGTAACACATTTTTTGACATGGAAAACAGATCTTAAAAACTTATAATATATGGATGTTGTAATTGTCGGGAATTTTATAAATATCGTATTGATCGAAAACTACAAACATCCCTTAATATATATTGCACACTAATTTAGATTCATAACCTAACGAAAAAGGCACTTTTTACTCGAATTGTGAAAAAGCAGTCAAAAATTAATAAATTTACCAAGCCTAAAAATTAGAAACGTCTGCTGGCCATAATGTCAAAAGCAAAACTCAGAAAAATACCCGAAACGAAATTTTTAAAAGGGACGAGGTCGAAATTCTCATAACGGACAACAGCGCTTCCAGCATTCTAAAGTAGAATTTGGCGCATATAAAGAATCTGAATTTTGTGATTTTGATAAATTTCTAAAAAATCACCAAAATAGATATTTAAACTTCTCCTAAAATTACAACTGTCCCCGTATGTTATAGGTTTTTATGATTTCTCTTCCATGTCAAAGAATATGTGAAAAAAATTCAACACCAAACTCAATGGATGGTGGGTTACTAAAAATTTCTCACTTTTCCAACCAAAAAATTGGTTTTTATCCAGTTAGCTTGAAATTTTATTTGTAAAACTAAATGAAAAATTTAAAGGATGAAAGGGACCTGAAAACCCTGTACATGATTCAGAGAGGCTTATGAGGGATTTGGCTTGACATTATACGATCCCAACTCTTTACGCTTTTTAATTACTCATGCTGACTTGATATAACCTGGACTTGCAACACAATAGAGGTGTACACTGTACCCCTTGACGTCCCGATGAAACACGCCATATTGACTGTTTTATACACAAAATTGACAAGTTAAAGCAGACAGAATTTCTAGGAATTTGCTAATACAACAGACTTGATTGTCGAGGAAGCCATTCTTCTGAGTTACCTCTTAATCATCGTTTATATAGTGAATTCAGCCACTACAAAAAACTGAACTGTTTGGTTCGGAATCTAAAAAACTTCTCCAGTTTCACAACTCGGAAGAATAATATCTAGAAGTTGGCCACTCGTCGTCAAAATTTGAGGATATAATCTGGCACATTTTGTAATTTTACCATCTATCCTTTGTGTTTTTAGAACTACAAACACATTTATTTTGAGGATAGTTTTGAGTGTAAATTTCATCAAAATTTAAAAAACATGTCATCATTTGATGATGTTAAATCAACGCGTTTACTTGATTACAAAGAGGGTTGCCAAGGCTTGTATTCAAGCAGCCGCGATTTTATATTAATAATATTTAAAGATTTTTTATATTTCTAAAGTTAAGCGCACTTTGTTTATCAACACGAAAACAATGATGAATTTTTTGCTATGTGTAATATTTATTGGTGTGTTTATCAAAATTTGCACCAACCAATCGAGCACACCTCTACGGTGGGTCAACCCTACATGTTACAAAGTATAATAAAATTAACCAGGCCATTAATAATGCTACAATTCAATTTTCGTTGCACTTTTCTAATCTTAACGGATTAGAACCTGAAGAAATGTTGGTTGAAGTTTATCGCGTCGATATTCATATTTCAATGGATAAGATGCCAAGTGATGAGCAGACGTATCATGTTAAGTGTTTCTCAAATACCTGCGATAGAAATTTTTTGGTTTCAAAGCTATCCCAGGAACCTGGAGTTCGTTCTGTATGAGGAAATTATGTTTAGGTCTATTTTATTTCGCTGTGGTCCATGAATCGAATGAAGTTACTTGAAAAATTCAGAATCAAACTGAGTCACGGCTACATTGAGGGAGATTTCTTTGTTGTGGGACGTTTAAAATACGCCCGTATCAAACTCTCCGCAACCCAAACAGTCACTGTAAGATCATTTCGACAATAAAGCCCTTGGTCAAAAATCACGTTAATGTTGATCCTTTTAAAATTCCTTCAACCGATCTAAAAACAAATCAATTTTATCGTTTGTATTTTTTCGTATGTTTCATAAATTTACCAGGTACGTGGCCTAACATCCCAAATGTTTATTAAACCACGAATTAAAAATTCTTTCCAATTTCCGTCCGTTTCGACCATTAGATTTTCACTTCTTTATTCTAACGGGACAGAATTAAAAAATCCACCACCGATAGTTGATTTTATCAGGACACGGATTGTTGAAAGTATTGACGGTTCCCATTCCAAAATTTACATCACCCGAAGTTTGAGAGTATGCTTATTTTTTTACAGGATCATCGTCTTAAAATTGAAATATTTGACTACAATGGTAAATCTGTTGGGCGTTCAATTTACTCACTTGCGACAGATGCGTTTGCCGAAACTGACTCAAATGATAACGATTTCACAGTGAAATTTATTCAAGTAAAAACAATTGACGTCAAATTACGTCACAATTTTTTAATTTCAGTTCCTGAAGTCAGCAAATCTCGCACAACTGGGTTTCTCTTGACGACATCAGAGATACATGAATGTCGACACCAGGGCCAGGTGAAATTTATATGAATTTAAGCCTGCCCTTGTCATTGAAAAGATGTGGGAGAGTCACGTGGCTTACATAAAAAGTCTTTGCATCATGGAAGCTTCGCCTAATTCTAAAATATTTTACATGAGCACTTGCCCACTAGAGATGCATAAAGCCTGCAAAGACGAGTCCAAGAAAAAGAGGGAATAAACAATAAATAGATGCTATTTTGAATCGAATTAAATTGTCATTTCTTAGGTAACTCTTAAATGGATAGCTAAATAGGATTATAAAAAATGAGTTGTCTAAATAACCTTGAGTTTTCGATTTTGCCATTCAAAGCATTTTGTGGGTGTTGTTTTATTTGGCCAAAAACTACTCTTCTCCTTGAAACACACCACCGAGAATTAAACCTTATGTTCGGTTTCTCTTCAAACCATTTCTGTTTCCAATTTTAAACAAGAGAATAAATGCCTATTGTTTTATGTTGTTAATCCTTACACGTCCAATATAAAACATGAGACGTTCTGAGCTCAATTTTTATCCGCCCAAAACACGTACAGCGTTGGTCAGCCAATTTTCCGTCATGCGGCCTGGTGGCCAAAATTTCACCATAATCTCTAGGTTTTTAGTTTTAAAAACGGATATTATAACAGTAGAAATCTAAACAACCATGTTTTAATCGATAGCCATTTGATACATTAGGGCAAACAGGTTTATATCTGACGATAAAAGTCCATAAAATCGGATTCTCTTACCTGAGTATAAAATAAAATAATACAAGTATAAAAACTTTTTGACATTTTAAAACCTCATTTTATCAGAACTTCAGTGAATTAGGCCCTCTATGAAATACCAAATGCGCGCATGTGGATTAAAACATGACTATGAATCGACTTGTTTAAACTTAAATTTTTGATGATTTTTTTCATAATCATGCATTGTCACTAACACTGAATATATGTGCTAAGTTTCAAGTATCTAGCTTAACTGAAACTAGGGTTAAATATTGCTTACAATATTTGAGGACAAACCAGGAAAGCAACCCTAATAAAATGTCGTAAAAACACAAATTGCGACGATAAATGGATTTTTAACATGTAATAAATTTTTATCCCCTCCTGAAGTCCTCTTCATTCGTATATTTATAAAAGAATTGTTTGGAATGATTTATATTAATTAATAATTATGTTTTCGTGACTTCCTATAGCCACAGGCATCCTCAATGATGCGGTTTTTTCTTTTAAATATTTTTTCTGCAATACATGAATTAAGAAGACATCTGGAAAGAATTACAATTTACTAATATATTATTATTTCAGTTAATTTAATTAATTTTAAAAGGTTCCTTTTTTAATTCAATTAATGTATTTCTAAAAGGAAAAAAACAGTAAATTTATCTAATTAAGTGGACATTTATAGCCAAATGGGGAACATATTTATTGTATGTACCAAACGACTGTCGATAAAAGCCAAGTTGTTTTGATATCAACTTTTTATAATTCACGTTTGCAACACATTGCAAACCTAAGAATTACTGAAATTTCAGCCGCACGCCGCATACCGGAAAATTCACTTACCATCGCTTTCGGAAAATATCCCAAACTTCTTACAAGTTATGGAAACAATGCTTTTATCGATCATTTTTACAGACTGTGTAATCAGTTTCAAATCTGCTGTACGGCGATTTATAATTGTTTTTATATATCTGAGAAATAAACAGTTTAAAATTCAATGAATGAACAACAAGGGATGGAAGTTTTTGTATTTATTAAATGGTTTAAAAAAACAAATCTGGCAAATTCGAGTAACCCAAAGAGATTTTTGAAGCATATAAGCGATGTTTTCGGAATATTAAACCAATATATTTTATAGCCTTCTTTTCACACATGAAAAGCTGTTTACTTGCCTGTATTGAAGGGCCGGTGCCAAAATTATAAATTAAACCCTAATTTTTGGTTTTATATTTTGTGAACTTAAATTCATACGTGTAAATTTGGTAAGTATGCGCCTTAATAAGATTATTATTTCTTTAGAAATAGCTTAGTTTGTCATGCTAACTCATAAATTTGTATAAAAATGTACCTTTGGCTGCTAAGAAATTGAATGAGCACTTATTAGGTCTCAATTAAACAGAAACAGAAATGGCAGCCTCCTCACAGCGTCAAACATTCATTGAACTATTTTGAAAATTAACTAATCAACTCTGTATATAATCAACGATATTCAAGATTCTCAAAAAGTAATCATTTATTTTGTTAAAATTCTGTCTCTAAACGTTAAATTTTCCCAACAAATCTTGCATCATTCCATTACCCACCAAGTAAACCAAGAATCAAATATGTTTTTCGAGTTTCAGGCACAATAAACAAAATTCACTATCAGTATGGCATACTCTTTGATTCTAGGTCCAGCTAGATATGATGAAATTCGTTTATTATTTCAAACATTAGCATTTCTGTCTCGAATAACGAATCCAGAAATGATCAACAGGCTAAATCAATGAGATCTAAAACATCATAAATGGATAACGTTTATAGGTGGTTACATTTAAACATCTAATATTGGTCCAAACTTGTTTGGAGATTTTAATAAATTTTTAAAAGTTTAATAATTAAGGAGTTTAGTGGCAATATCAAAATTTTAGAAGTATTCACGTTCGCAGCAATTATTCGATCTGAAAAAAACATAAAAGAATACAGTATTTATGATAACGCTGATGACACTTAGTGGTATTGAAAAAGAAGATGTATTCAGAACCATGTGTGGTGTGGCTTAATTATATTATTAACACACAGTCAAGATATGGTTTCGTCTCAAATCATATATTTTTAGCCCATGAAAGTTTGCCCAAACTGTTTTAAATTTTACGGTTAAATATTGGAAATTATCAATGTCACGTTCCCTACAAAAATATGAATATTCGTGCAAACTACTAAGACTGTGGAATATTTCCAACTCGTCAATATAAATCCGTTCATGTGGAATTGCGATAATTTTAGTTATAGCAGAAATGTCACTCTAATTCTTAAATTTTTGACCATGATCATATATTTCAGAAAAAGTAAAATTATTTGGTGATGTCAAACGTTATCATTCTTAAAGATTCCCTTCGAATCCATTTCTCACAATGAAAAAATCAATAATTTATAACAAAGATGTCTCAACAGAGAATCTATCCTGAACAAAAGAGGAGTAATTGTCGTAATTCGAAAGAACCAGGAACTAATATGGCATCCATATGTCCACCCGAAACAAAACCAAAAAAAATTTGTCCCAGTTTTTTAATATAATTTCACGAAGTGTTTCAGACATGTTTAGACCCACAGGTTCAGGTTTCAATTAGATTCATGTTACTTTAGTGGCCAATAAACGGAACAGGCTCTGATATTTTTACAAGCCCTTCACAAATAATTCCGGAAAATCTAAAGTTGACTCGTGCTGAAGAAAAGACGACACGGCTGGAGTTGACACCGCTCATATATGCTTACCAGGTGGTAAACCCGGGAGGCCAGACAAATCCTTTGTCCGAATAAGATATATCAAGTATATCCTACACAAAGATACCTCCGTTTGCCTGCACATACTATCATAACATGTGGAACATCGTCTCGATTTATTTTGTTTACTCCACTCGAGGAAAGCACTGTCGGACACTTTCGACTGATCCCCCAACATTCATGGTATCGGAAAGAGTTGATGTTAAAAGGTTATTTCTGTCTAATCCACACCGTCCCGATTCGTTAGCTTCCAGATTGTGGCGCTATTTCCGAAAACGCGGATTCTTAATCTTTAACCATCGCAGTGTATTAAAGCTGTATATTTTTAGTGTCTTTCATCAAAAAAGAGGGTCCAACATTATTGCCCTTTTTCAATTTCCGAATCACTGAACTAAATATTTCGATTGAGGGCTGTTTCTACCCATGAGGGGGGCCAGAAATCCAACCAGTCGCTACAAGTTAGTGATCCCACCTTGGCAAGTCTCATATCTGGGGGCTACAAGAGAAGTAAAATAATCTAAACAAAGTATAAATTCGATATTTTTTTCTCTGCGCTTCGGGCAAATATACGAAGGTATTATTGTTTGCCTTTATATGCAATTATTTGTCTACATGTTGTCTTTTTTCCGATTACCTTGATCCCAAACTAATGGCTTAAACAGGATGATTTCGTGGTAATAATCAAGTAAAAGTTGTATATAACAAATTTCTGTATCAAGATGAGATCTGCATTGGTGATCCAAGTGGACCTTTCATCCAATCGAGTGATTGTCTTTCGTAAACGACTTGATAATTGCTCGAAGTTATCCTGTTCTATCTGCTCAGAAGATATTCAGATCGTAAATCCAATTTGGAGTTGTGACTCCTGCCGTTCGGTTGCCCATTTCAATTGTGGCAAGACATGGGCCAGAAATCAACAGATGGATGAAGACGAACCTCGTGTTTATTGGACATGTCCAACTTGTAAAAATCAAAATCTAGACCTCCCTTCTATGCCATACTGTTACTGTGGAAAAACAGAAAACCCCGAATGTGATATATCTTTGGGAAAAGCATCCCCACATTGCTGTTTGAAAACCTGTGGTCGATTATCGCCGGCCCAAAACGGTGCTCATTGTAATCATCCGTGTGAACTGCAATGTCACTCAGGTTTCTGTCCTCCCTGTGACAAAACTTACGAATACAGATGCTGGTGTGGTAAAAATAAAACCATTCTCAAGTGCGGGGATTATAAAGTGGAGGAAAAAGAAAACAAAAGTTGCGGTAAAGCATGTACAAAGTTATTGCGTTGTTGTGAACATAAATGTTTGTCAAAATGTCACCCTGGCCCCTGCCCTCCGTGTTTCGAGAATCACGATAAAAACGTTGAGAAACTAAAGAATAAACTTGATGGGCTTTGGAAGATATCAAAGCATTTAAAAATGAACTTCTAAAGTTAGATATAATCTATTATTTTTACTTTTTAAAATACGTAGAGTGCCATGAAAACCCTCAACAAACGGTGCTCATTGAATCCCATTAATCAACTTTGAAAAAAACAACAGTTTGACCTCAGCCCATTGTCTTTTTTCGCCACCCAGTTTTCACGACAACCTCGTAGCCAATCATTCTCACCTTTATAACAAGCTCAGTTATCTATCATCTTGTATAATTTTCAGCCTAACTAACAGATATCCGAACAAGAGGAAACCTCCAATTGTAATTCACTTGTTTTTAAAAGGAAAGGATAATTTACTCATGCAGTTTTAAGGGTATAAAACTGTCTGTCTTCATTTTCTATGTTCAGGAAGTTAAACATTCACCTCAGCAGCTTTCCCCACACCAAACTAGGTCAAATTTCGGTATTGTAAATATTTTTCGATGTCCTGTTCTTAATTGGGAGATCCAGCTATTCAATCGCTGAATATAGTAGAGGTCACAAACATCCATATACCATAAAGATTTGGCTCTTTTTACAATCGTTGAAACACTAACAGCCTTCATGACTGTATGAGTGAACGAGGTTCATAACGACACAACCACTTGTTTTGAAAACCTTGGCTGTAGATGGACACTATGGTGGACAATATCCACCACCGTAAAAGTGATAGGCGACGGGCGCACTTCAATCATTTTTATTCTTAGGCCTTGGCTCTCGAGTTGGGTTGTCTTGTGAATATTCTCGATTTGGGAAATGGTTGCCTTAAAACATAAAAAGTTTTGGGTTAACATCGACGTGAATGAATTCAAATCTGTACAGGCAGACAGAGGTCTAAGCTTACTTAATATAGGGCGACAAAATTAATGCCTCACTCCAGCAATCCAGTCCAGGTTTTAGCTTAATTTATAAGTTTTTATTTGAGATAATAAAGGTAGTTTCAAGGTGGTCACACGACTGAGATTTTCCTCATTTAAGCTTAATGATCGGTACAATTGTAAACTTGGTTACTGGGAAGATTATTTCATTTTTTGTACTATCATAATATATACAGATTTTCAACATAGGTTCTACATTTTCAAAAGTATTTTTCAAACCATAATGTGATCAATCAAGTTCTGATTTTGCTTTCAGTCCCTTATACCACACCAAACCCTGTCGAAAGTTGATTTCGAGTAAGACAATGCTTGTCATTTGATCACAGTGGGCGCATAGATTCGCTTTACCGGTCTTTCTGATTAACTAAACGATGCCCACCCATCATATCTCAGAAACTGAAAATGTATAAAATCTGCACTTATTGATTCAAATCGAAGACAGTTGATAAACATGGTTCGAAGGTCAAAGTCGGATAGCCTCATAAAATGTAATTCAACAGACAAGTAAAATAATTTAAAGAAATCTCAAACTTAAGATATCAACTTTTAGAAGTAAGATGTAGATTATTGAATATCGATGGAGAGGAGTTGAGTAATAGAACCACGGCTCTAATTTTCCATGATTTCTGCCCCAGTATTCATGTATTCTCATATTGTACATTGAAATTGTCGAAAGCCGATATGTTGTATTTAGTTGGATTATTATAACAGTAACTGATCAACAATAAAGGTAATTTTATTGGAATCTTTTCCAAAATAAACAGGTGAAAACTGTATGCTGTTGCATTAAAAAACCAGGATTTTGATAGGTTTCAATTTTTTACTTATGATTTGAGGAAGGAGGAAAATGTTGTTCCTGGCACGTCGATAACCGATATATTCTGCTGAGAATAAGATTTGATTTAAGACTAAGCAAGTAGATGGGTTAGAGGAAATGATACATGCTTTTAAAATCCTCCAATATAACTTTACAGTCATTCTATTGAGTTCGGTTCAAGATTAGGCGGTAATTCAGAAATACTTTAATTGTTGGATGAAATTTAGTAAAGCGTTCACCGTAAAGATTGCTGAATAAATAGGAGACTAATCAATTGGCAAAGTATAAATTTTTGATAATGATAGGAAAACTTTTGTCTTAAACCATTTTCAAAAATCATATTTTTGTAATATCGACGATTTGATACGAAATCTACCATTTTGTTGCCTTGTAAATTTACTAAAAGTGATGTGTTATGCGAAAAAAATCAGGAATTAGTGTTTTACAGAACTATGTTTCGCTATGAAAAACACGAAAATCGAAACAGTAAATCATTTTCAAGTGCCTGTATCATCCTGAAAGCCAATTTTACTGGCATATTATTTTGCCCGCTGATATGAATGTAGCAACGGAAAAACTTAGGTGAATTGCTGATTCCGACATTATCAACACAATGGAACAAATGATACGAGACAAAACCAAATGCACCGGTGATTGTGGTGTCGAGGGCTCTTCGTGAATGATAGTATTTGATGTATCAATCAAATAGCATTACTGTTTCTATCCATTTCAGCGCCCATCAAGAGATAATCTTTGGGATGACCACCCTTTATTTCGTCTGCTGGCATGGGAAATTACCACATTAAAACGATTAATTCTCTTAACGGCCCTTTACTTTCGAAGAGTTGTTTGATATTATCAACAGAGAAAAAATCCGATAGACGTTGTGAAGTGTTTTTCAGCAAAATAGACTCTGATTTAAAGATCACACCTGCTTTGCCTATCATATGGTTCGTTTAAAATATTTACACACGCGTCCTACTTCAACCGAGCATCCCGTTAGTTTTTGAGCTATTGCTGGACAATAAGAATATTCCCCTTTAGACAGAAACTACAAAATCATATTATTCCTAATGTTTCTGAAACGTGCACTCCATTTATTATTCAAAAATAAAAATTCTCTACGTTTCATTTATGTCAGAATGTCGAAAAAAATCGAAATATTTGGCTTGATTAATGTTTAAAAACGTATATAATATTTATAAATAGCAGAGATAATTTGTATAAATCGATTTTCCCATATAATAGATTTTCGTCAAACCAAGGTTCATACGATCTAAAATTCAGCACTCACCTGTTAGCAAATCACATCTATGGACAAAAATATTTTGTCTATAATTTATCTTTCATGTCAGAAGTCCGCCTAGATCTTCTCAAAAAACCTTCAATCTTGCTTAAGGTCAATTTGGTAAAGTGCCACTATCTTTGATGGGTCAACTTTAATTTTAGGGAGATCTTCTTTTTCCACTATAATTAGTAGTTAAATGATTTGATAGATTTCCAGCGTTTATTTTGATTATCATCCGGTGAAATAAATTAGGGAAATATCGGTTAAAATAATATGGATGCATTTATAGAAGAAAATTTCAGTCAAAGCAGGAACACTAGACACTTATAGATTGAATCATTTGGAAAGGCAATATGATTTCAAAAATATCATAATACTGACTTTCCAATCAAATGAAAGATAATAACTGCTGGATAATGACTGGTCATATTTATGTGTTCGCTAAACAAGATCTCAATATGTGTTTAATCTAGAATGATTGAAGTTCATAGTGACCCCGTGGATTGTTTTTTGATAAAGTTTGTAATTATTGTTAACGTTCGAAGCATTCATTTCATCTGAGAACCAAACTAACATACTCTGATGAAATTATTGTTTAAAGAGGATAGTTTGTTGACCTAGACCGTTTGGGGGTCATATCCTACAGTACACACATGTACGATTATCCGTGGTCCATAATACGGTCTGCAATGACTAATGCTTCTGAAATGGGTACTTCGAACACTTTCATAAATTCTCATGGTTAATAAAATTAGTGCCTTGTTGATAGATCTAGTGCAAGGATTATGATCCAACAACATCGTTAGTTGTGTGATCTAGGAATTTGGTCAGATCAGCGCCAAATTTAGTCAATTATATTACATGTATATCTGTTATTAAAATTGTTACCAAAATCCCCTTGATAAAACTATCAGTAACCATGGGTTCATGATTTCTAATCAATGATAACAAAAAGTTTGCATTTAAATGGGAGAAAACGTCGTTTTATTTGTTCATATTTGCATAGCAAGGAATCTTATACATAAAGTGCCTTGCACTTGATTTCCTCGAAGAGGGGCGGCCTTTCAAATGGTGTTGAATTTGGGCAGAAACGCAGTTTTTTTCTAACGGGGTTTTACGACCAATAACGGCATCGATAACGACAATTAGCGGCAGTTTTATTGAAAAATATTTTTTAACATAAAAAATAACTGCATCAACCGAAATGAAAAAAATTAATGTTCAACATGCATGTAAAACGTAAAAATTAGTTACCATTACACGGGTTTTCATCGAAAGAAGCGGCTTGTATTGCAACTGCATCTGTTAATTTAACTGTTTTCGTTACTTCTTTTGATTTTCTGTTGAATTCCTTGTTAAATTTCGCATTATTCATCGAAACAACCGGCTTCTTTCGATGAAAAACTAGGTAATGGTCACTATTTTTACGTTTTACATGCATACTGAACATTAAACATTTTCATTTTCGTCGATACAGTTCTTTTGTATGTTCATAAATTTATTAAAAAATGCCGCTATTAGTCCCAAAACCCTGTAGTATCGATATAGAAGATCAATTGTTGGAATATAGAATTTCAAGCAGGGGAATATAGAATTGCAATACCCTATAATTATTGATCTTGATATAAATTAGTAAATTTATTATACTCAATGATTTATTTTAAATCAAACTAAGTCATCTTAACACAAATATACAGATAATACAATTGAAAATTGTCATTGCACTATGATAAAATTTGAAATTATTCATGATCATTAAGGAAAATATATACCTAGAGATAGTAAAATCGGAAAAATTTAATGAAATTAGGTGACAAGATTTTAAAAAATCTTAAAAATAGACAGAATATTCAAAAAATGGTGGTATAATGCATTAAAACCTGATTGATGATGTTCATCTTTTCATTAAAGATGGCATTTAATTTTTCATTGTTAATATCACTTTCAAATAATTT